>LKEB01000074.1:0-28764 GCA_003795295.1 Cytospora leucostoma
CGTCAGCGGCACCGTGGCGGGGATGCCGCCCTCGCCCATCCAGAACACGTGTGCGGGCGCCTTGTGCTTGCCCAGCCTCTTGGTGACCCAGTCCCTGACCTCCGTCTTGGTGAGGTGGGTCTTCGTGTCCTTGGACTTGCCGTCCAGGAAGGCCCCGACCACCTCGCCGTAGTGCTCGTCCTTGAGGCCGACCACCACCGCGAGGCCGATGGACGGGTGCGCCATGAGGCGCTCTTCGATCTCGAGGGGGTAGATGTTCTCGCCACCTGGGTACAGTCTGTTAGCTATCGGGTAAAGCAGATCGTCGTCCAATGCCCAGCCTTTCGTGTCGGTTATGACTTACCTCGAATGATAATATCCTTGAAACGCCCAGTAATGCTGCAGTATCCCTGCTCGTCAAACACCGCCTCATCACCCGTGTGCAGCCACAACATGCCATTCTCATCCCTCGTCATCACCTCGGCCGTCTTCTCGCTGTTGTTCCAGTAACCAGCGCACAGCTGGTAGCCACCCATCCAGAGCTCGCCCCTCTCGCCTATGGGGAGTATGTTGCCGTCGCGGTCCACGATCTTGGCGTGCGCGTGCGGCATGACCGTGCCGACTGTGGTGAGGCGCGTCTGGATGAGGTCGTCCGTGAAGGCGTTGAAGCACGTCGGGCTCGCCTCGGTGAGGCCGTAGCTGGACGTGAACTCGGACATGCCGAGCTTGGAGACCAGCAGTTTCATCAGGTAGCGCGGGACAGGCGCACCCGCGATGATGCCCGTCCTCAGCCTCAGCTTGGACGCGTCGAGGGAAGCCGCCTCGGGAAGGGCGAGGAGCGTGTCGAACATGGCCGGGACGCCGTGGAGACCGGTGCACTGCTCCTCCTGGATGGCGCGGATGGTTGCAGGGCCGTCGAAGACTTCGGCTGGGTAGACGATCTTGGCACCGTGGGTGATGACCGCGAGGAGACCGAGGACGAGACCGAAGCAGTGGAAGAGTGGAGGGGGGCAGCAGAGAACATCGGAGGTGGTCAGCCGCAGGCGGTCGCCAATGAAGCGGGAGTTGTTGACGATATTGTGGTGGGTAAGCATGGCGGCCTTGGGGTGACCAGTTGTTCCGCTCGTGAATTGGAGATTGCACACGTCGTACGTGGAAACCTTGGTCTCCTCCTTGTATAGTGCACTTGCATCCAGTTTGCCACCCTGGACAATCATATCATCGTAAGTCCTGTACCCTTCGCCGTCGCCCCTGACGATGAACACCTTCGGCCCGTCATCCCTTGCCGCCAGTTGTGTTAGTAGTGGCTCGTTGTTCGTCCGACCAATCTTCTTGGTCGTGAATAAGACCTTGCATGCTGTGAAGTCCAGGCCGTATATGGCCTCAGACGGCGTGTACGTGTTGTTTAGGATGACGAGAATGGCGCCAATCCTCACCACTGCGAAGAAGACGGCCGCATACTGCTCGCAATTGCCAGCCATGATAGCCACCCGGTCACCATGTCGGATGCCCTCGGCGAGTAGGGCTCGCGCGATGAGACTTGACTGCCGGCGGAGGTCGTCGTAAGACCAACGGGCTCCCGTCCAGGGGATACTGATGCATTCGGCTTCACCATTATGCTGGCACTGCAACTCGAGCAATTCGCCGAGGGTGAGATCGGATAGTGGAGGGTCAACAGGGCCGTGGAGGATCGAAGGACGCTGACGCTTGGCGACGGGTTGTTCTACGGCTGAGGGTAGAGTGTTGGTGGCCATCGCGGGTGTCGAGTTGAAAGCCTTCTCAAGCTTCCTGCTTCTCATGGACTTTACCGAGCACTGGATGAGTGACTAATTGTGTCGATGAGTTGCAGGGAGACTTTCTGTAGCCTTGTAACCGCGCTTCGCGTCAGATGTTATCGGCCACAAAGTCAACATGCCGCAACACGATTTCCAGAGTTCACTCGGATTCCATCGCGACAGGGGCTGCTCGAAGAGCCGGGCCTGCGGCAGCGATGCAGCAAGATCCACTGACACAGCGACTACAAAAAAATTGGATCCCGGTGGATGGAGTAGATGCCACCCTGCCAGCTCCGCGTCATTTCCCTCCCATCAGTCGAGACCCTGTGCTGCTAGCATCATGCAGGCCACAATATCCGGACACTTAAGAAGCTGGTCGCACTAGTCCTAAGGCCTTCTCGCCTTCCCAGCATTGGCGCAACTCTTGTCTGAGCTGCCAGATGCAGTTAGCGAGGTGATGTGGAGATGCGACAACGTCGTAATGCAGATGGTGTGCTTGCAGGAGCCTCTAATCAGATGATCTGATAAGATTCTGCATCTTCATCAATGCAGACCCTTGTCTCCACCTCTTTTATTCGGCTGCAACACACTGCCCGATTTCGGTGATGCGGATCTACGGCCCTGGGTCTGTCCCACATCAATCGAACAAGGACCTTGGCCAAGCACTGCCAAGCAGATGTCTAGCCGAGGCGAAGGAGATATTCTTCTGTCCATGCCGCTGTCACCAAGACAACGCAGAGTCGCTAATAACTCGCGGCAATACGGTGATCACAGCCCGACCGACTCGTGGCTTCGGAAAGTGTCGGAATTCGTCTTTTTTTTCTGGCTCACAGAACGGTCTTTGTCGAGCAGTGAGCCTCTATCTAGCAGCATTGCGCGTACCCGCTGCTAGGAACCCACCAAGAATCCACAACGTCTAGGCCAGGCTTGCAATTGTCCCTGCCCCAGCCATACCCACGTGCTGGCCCTAGCGGACTGGGACCGGGGCTGCTTCTGGTGCTGGGCCACGGCAGATCCTCCGTGACTCGGGCAGCCCGGGGCCCCGTCGGGTATAGGTGATATCAGACCGCAAAAGATTGTGATATGCAAGATGATGTTAGGATAGATATGTATATACAGAGATGTGCTCACCGGGAGCGATAGATGCGGTCATTCCAAGCCGAGGTTGTAACAGGGCCGGAAGAAAGTCAATTTGAGGGGCCCTCAGACCACACGCCCTTTGACTTGTCTGAACTGCGAGACCCTGACATCCCTCCACACAGCGACCGCAGGTATCGCCAACAGCAATATGCAGAGTCCAGCAAGAAGCATTCGGCGCTGAGCAATAGTGTATGCCTGGATGATGGCATCGCGCACGGGCGAGCCCACCGGGTAGCTCAGCTGCAGATGTAGACTTTCGTAGATATCCCGGGCTCGATCCTTTGTATCGTCTGGGAGAAGCCTCAATAGTTCAGCATAGACGGTGTTCGTCCAGATGGCTCCCGAGACAGAGCTGCCAATGCCGGAGCCAACCGCACTAGACAAGCCCAGCAGGGCGATCAACGAGGCGACCTCGCCATGTTTTGCGACCGCCATGACGGCCATTTGCTCGGTGACTACCAGTGTGCTACCTCCGAGGGCCTGCAATACCTGGGGCAAGACCACCAGGAAGATGGGCATCTCAGGCTGCCTGAAGCATACCATCAAGACACCACTCAAGATATGCACTGGCACGGCACACAAAGCGAGCCATTTGAAACGGTCAGAAAACCTAATTAGCCACCCAGCCACAAAAGCCCATAGACCGCCGAGCATGATGTACGTGTTGGCCACGTAGCCGGCCTGATAGATGGACAGCTGGTGGACAACTTGGAGGTATGATGTGAAGTAACCATCCCAGCAATAGTAGGCGATGAACAGCACGGAAGACAATATGAAGGAACCCATGACGTTGCGAGAGCACAACAGCTGGAACGGCACAAAGGGCTTCGGAGAGCAGAAGCACTCGAACAGCGCGAAAGCGGCCAAGAAGATGGAACCTAGTACCATCATCAGAATGATACCAGGAGACCACTTGCTGGCAGACGACCCTGCGATAGAGAAGGGTAGCAGGAACAAGGGTAAGCCAGCGCCCACGAGGACAACACCCACGGCTGCTGAAACGTTAGTCGATATTCTGGGTCGTGTTTGTAATCTTGACGGACTCACCGTCAAACTCGATAGTGTAATACCGAAGGTTTTCCGACCAGGTGCGGCCACTTTTGTGCGAGGTCTTCAGAACCCCAAGTCTCCTTGCCTTCCGCACGTTTGACGCGAGGATGGCGAAGACAGGGAGAGAAGCCAGTGGTGTCAGCACGGCAAACATGGCGAATGCCGTACGCCAGGAGCTGTGGCGGAGGAACCATTGGGCAACAGGCGGTCCCAGGAGGTTCGTAGCTATCGATGGAGATCCTGTGAAGGCAAATGCGAGGGCTCGATCCTTAAGCGATGAAGTATCCGCAATGATGATCTCCAGGATATATGAGAAGCCGCTCAAACCAATGACACGGAGGACCTGGGCAGCGGCGTATGTCGTAGCACTCTTGCAGGTAGCCATCAGGACCAGCCCAAGGGTCGCCATTGCAGTCATAGCGGCCAGACCTTGCGGGCGGCCCCAGATATCGATCATCTTGGCTATAGGCAGCCTCAGGACGCCGCTGAGAACAAATGATGCGATTCCGATGGCTGGGATGAGAGAGTGTGCTGAGAAATCGCTGACAACGAAGGGCAATAGGTTCGCTGTAGTCTGTTCCTCCATAGACATGCTGCAAAAGTTGAGGAAGATGAAGACATAAGCTAGGATGAGAGCGGATCTCGTCCAGACAAGCGTAACTGCGTCGGCTTGTTGAACACCTTCCTGAGCCTCGGAGTCGAGAGAGCCATTGAATGAGCCTGTGTCGCTTGCAGGCGCTGGGACACGGTCACCACCACCAGCGGCGTCCACGCCGCCCAGCGCGCCATATTCTGTGTACTCTGTCCGATTGCCAAGGAGCGGCTGTTCCGCTCCCGAGTCGTCCCCCATCTTGGCAAGTGACGAAGGTGAACAGCCACAGGTGATCACGGATCACATGGAGGTGTGCTAAGGTGAAGGGGCGACAAGTTCGCAACGGAAGCAAGTGTTGAGAGATCGGTTAAGTTCTTCAAAGGGCAGATTATTGTTCTGATGGTCAAAAAAGTAGCAAATAATTATACGGGACCTTTTACAGCGGGTTGAGTCAGATTTGGAGCGACAAGGTTGACCTGACGCCAATGGACCCACGTTGGTCGTCCTGACATGTCATTGTCAACTAGCCATAGCCGACATGATGGCGGCAATCGTCAGAAATCAAAGCATCGGCGAGAGCCATAGCCGAGAGTCAGGCGGTTCGAGAAGAAAGATGGAGAAAACGGGAGCCGGTAGGTTATTCAGTTTCAGCACGAGTGCCAACCTGTCGGGATTGGGGCTTTCATAATGCTGTCAGCCTGCTGCCTGTCAATGAAGTCGATGTAAATGGCATGACAAGCTGTGGCGATTTGTCGACGGGTAAGCTTTCCGTACCCGCTGCCTACACCCACTCTGCCACTGTAGGTAATGCTGCCCTGCTTTGAGACATGCAGTAGCTCGATCAGATAACAACCTTGGAAGGTGGTGGTCCGTGCTCGGCAGCATTATCGGTTATCGATACCCGCTCAGCCCGCTGTACCATAACCAATAGTTCACCAGGTGGCGCCCCTCCACCATTGGATGCTAAGAGGATCCCACAGTCTACGCATGTCATGTTATCCGTTCTCCAAGCTTACCTACCGATTCTTGAACCACCACCAAGTAATCACTGTACCATATGGGCAGCCATATGATATTCCATAAAGTGTCTTACTTTTACGTTTAGGTATGCAGAGACCTCGGATTCAGTCAGTGCTGCGTGATGTTCACAGCCCTGGAGGAGTCGAGCCAAAGCAGCTGCACCGTACAACACTTTCCACCCTCCATACCCATATAGGACACGGTAGTGTTGTTCATACTCCGGTAATATGAGCGCCTTATCACTCCAATTTTTGGCTAGAGACAGCATATCTAATGTGCTCATAGCTCCGTTGTGGTTCTATATCCTCGCCGGTATAGCAGCTCTGGGGCCAAGGTGCCCGACTGGTATGTTGATGGAAACTTCTACCAGACATGAAGACATACTCTGCTGTGTGTCGTCACTCCATCACCAATATTTGCCTTGTTGATCTGTGTTATAAGACAGCTATCAGTATCTATTACCAAAATCTTGATGGGAACTGTAAGTTCGCCCAATTCTACTCGGATATAGATAGTAACGCTGTGCTAGCCGCAACATTGTCCGGTCGATTACTTCTGTATAAGAAGCATGGACCAAGAGATCACAAAACCTCCATATCTCTTCCCCAAGTCTATACCAGCATCTTGAAAGGCGATTGGATCGTTGCAGAAAGGTGAGTGTTGTTTGGAACCCACGTACCTACCGAAATAGACTGGAGGCACCTACCTAAGTTCCTACCTACCCTAGGGTAGGTACTTACGTGCGTGCATGTTGTATGACAGATCATATGGGTTTTCGTGTCACCGTTGCAAGTGTACCCCCTTTTGAACCCCGATGCATGGTTAGATTACCTATCACATGTAGCACGGACCCCTAATTACTGCTTTTGGCCTTCTGGACATTTGACTTTCATCATTTGGTCCGAGACGGACCCAACGGCAGCCAACGGTTACCTGACAGCAAACATACCAGAATGCCCCACAGCCAATAGGCGCATAGAGATTACTTCCACTCCTGCAGGGCATTACACATGCCCTTATTACCTGAGCCTTTTTGAATTCACATTAGCACTACCTACCTCGGTCAGATGTTTCCTGTTCATCTCCTCATTGACCTACCTTAGTGATCCAGATACTGTCTGGTCCCTCTCTTGTCACAGGTTTCACGACCTTATCCTTCATCATCAGCGCTATCACCAACCAGCCCTGCGTGATTATGGACCACCTCTATGAGAACGTCACCCAGCTGTCCACCTTCGAGACTGTCGCTGGCTATGGCTTCGGTCCGCTGGCTGACAAAAGCTGGCTGGCCTGGATCATCACCATCTTCAGCGCGGTCGGTCTCTGGGGAGTTCTTTGCTCCGTCCTCCGCTTCATGAATGAGAAAGCCATGCGCCAGCGCTTTGGCTACAGTGACCGAGGTCTGATGGCCAAGATGACAAATGACGATGCCCAGAAAATCCTACAGTACATCATAACCTACGAGTTCCCTCTGATGTACAAGCTGTCTCTTCAATTTGGCATCTTCAAGGTAGGACTACCCCACCCTGACCCGCTGTACAGACTTCAGGGTTGACATCGACTCACATCGTGCAGACCTACGGATTCTCCACTGTGTCCTCCTTGTTAGCAAAGACGAAGTCCTTTTCCGACCCCAAGTCTGCACCGAAGCGCTATGAGGACACCGCCGTCATCTTTTCCGAGTTCTCTCTCAACCCGCCGACTTCTGACCGCTGTCTCAATGCCATTGCTCGCATGAACCACCTCCACAACCCCTACAAGAAGTCCGCCAAGATCTCCAACGAAGACTTGCTGTACACCCTCGCCGTGTGCGTCATGGAGCCCCTTCGCTTCATACGCCTATACGAATGGCGCGCCCCCAACGACATGGAAGTCTGTGCCATTGGTACCTTCTGGAGAAGCATCGGTGATGCCATGGAGATCGATTACAAGGGCTATCTCACGCAGGAGAGCTGGGCCGACGGAATCGAGTTTGCGGAAGATATCACGAAATGGGCGAAGAACTACGAGGCTGAGGCGATGAAGCCCCACCCTGACAACCGGAAGCTGGCTGATGCACTGGTCGACATGCTGTTCTTCTTTGTCCCTGCCTACTTCCAGCCGTTTGCTCTGCAGGTCTTGACAGTGCTGATGGGTGATCGTATGCGCGAGGCCTTCCTGTACCCCGAGCCGGGCATCTTCGCCGCCTTCGTGGCCTTTGGTCTCCTCAGCACCCGACGTATCATTCTGCGATACTTTTGCCTCCCACGGCTGAAGCAAATGACTTTCTTCTCCCAGCCTGACCCACAGACTGGCCGCATTCACCATTTCGACTACCTCGTTACGCCATACTACAACAAGCCTACCTTCTGGTCCCGCTGGGGCCCTATGGCCTTGTTAGTCCGCCTGTTTGGAGGAATGGTTCCCGGTGCGACTGGAACGCTGCCTGATGGTTTCCTCCCTACGGACTTGGGCCCTGAGCACAGGATGGGAAAGGGAATGGAGGACATGAAGAGCGAAATCGCCCGCATGAAGGAGACTCGTACCTCGGGCTGTCCTTTTGCTGCCCGATTCTCCTGATAAAAGGCTGGATCAAGCTTACTTTGAGGTTGTGGGGCCCGAATGGATCATAGGTTACTGGTGGAAATCTGTGTTTCCTTGATGCTACTATGGAGGTCTGAAGGTTTGAGTTTCTTTGCCATCTTTATGAACCTAAATGCTTTGTCCCAATTGACCTGTAGGCAGTCAAAGGTGTGCTACTGCCACTACAGACAGTGGTATTGGCTAGGGCAGGAATATGGCGAGACTGGAGTGTATCTGTGCAGAAGGAGTGGTACTCCATCGATTATAATCAAGTTTAACCTGCTCTTCTATGTGTCAGTAAACAAAAGGACCGTAGGGGCCTTGACTGTGCAGATCATTCTGAGGCATGATCAAAACTAGATTCCTTTCGATGTCACACCTATTAGTATTGTCTATTCGAGAAGGTATTTCAAATTAGGTACCACCTGGGCAGCTCAAATCAATCTTGGGTGTAAGACACATTGATGCCCCTTCATTTTCCAAGAAGGCGAGACACAGTAGTTGAGAACATAACACCAAGTGATATCTTGGGTGATCGTTCGCACCCTGGATATACTACCACCTTGTGAAAAGATGATGAGTAAAGCCGGTCTGAGCAAGCATTTTCATCTGTTTGTTACTGTCCTCAAACTTTTGGACTGTAGTAGTTCAGACAACCAACTTTAGCATGTAATTCACCGTCTTGAGACACCATAGCGCATTTCATACCGAGTACCAAGTCTGCAACATCAAAGTAGATAAGGACATCTGACACAATTTCCCACTGTTGCACGTGGGAAGAGATATGTAGCGAATGATACACAAGGTCAAGTTCGACATTGTTGAACTTCACAAGCTCGAAGTCAACTCCAGGCAAAAGGAGTGACTCAGCCACAGCGCACCTCACCAGCCACAAACGCCCTACAATGCGCCTACCATTGTCAAAACTCCGCAGTGCTTGTTCATGCTCCACGATTATGACGATATCGGAAAATCGGCGGTATAGAGAGAGGACCTGGGGTAAGTAGACCCTGAAAAAGTCCGATCCTTCGCTCGGCCGGTCTATTTTTCTTCAAGCCTGTTCTCTCTTCCAGAGTCGGGTACCCTCATCCTCCTAAAAACCCTGCTCTATTTGAACGACAACGCCCGCATTGCATCAACTTCTGCGCCTGGGGGAACCTGGTGTGCTGCCCACGATGGATGAGACGACGCCTTTGCTACCGGACGAGGCGATCGCCCCTGTCCTTAGCAATGACCAACTGGATCGAGTCTCGAATAAGGACATTGTGAGCTTCGACCCCAATGGCGACACCGAGAACCCAATGGACTGGCCGAAGGCATACAAATGGGGGATTGTCGCATTGTTAGCCTTCATGGCATTCACCGTGTAAGTCCGGCGGACAACATCCTTTGTTGCTTCGGCACTGGCAAACCGTTTCATAATACTGACCGCAACCAAAGAACCTTTACGTGTATCTCAGTAGTTCCCATCGCCAATAGGATCGTGGACGACCTCGACCATGGCAAGCCAAGCAGCTCAGCCAGCATCTTGCTAGTCACCATCTGGGAGCTCGGGGAGGCGGCCGGGCCCCTGGTGATCGCGCCCCTGTCCGAGGTATTCGGGAGGTACCCCGTCATGAACGTCGCGAACGTGCTCTTCATCGCCTTCACCATCCTCGCCGCGCTGAGCCAGACGACGGCCGTCGTGATCACCGCGCGCGCGCTGACGGGCCTCGCGGTGGCGTCCAACGTGCTCAGCCCGGCCATCATCGGCGACATGTTCGTCTCGGAGGAGCGCGGCGCGGCCATGAGCATCGTCCAGCTCGCCCCGCTGATCGGCGGCTCCGTCGGCCCCGCCATCGCCGGCGCGGTGGCGCAGACGGCCGGCTGGAGGCAGACCCTGTGGATGGGCGCCGGCCTCGCGGCCGCGTGCGAGGTCATGTTCCTGACGTGCTTCCGCGAGACGTACAAGGTGCCCATCCTCAAGCGCAGGGCCGGCCGGTTGAGGAGGGAGACGGGCAACGCGGCGCTCAGGACGGAGTTCGACGTCGGGGATGGCGGCCACAGCTGGCAGGTCATATGGGACTCTGTGATGAGGCCATGGATCGTGCTCAAGAGCAGTTTCGTCTTGCAGGTTCTTTCGCTGTTCGGCTCCTTCGTCTTCACTTATTTTTATATCATGTCGACGACTCTGCCTGCGATCCTGCAAGAGCGTTATGACTTTACTCCCGCTGCTACTGGCCTTGCGTTTGTCACTTTTAGTAAGTGCTGATCAGCTGGCGTTCCAGGAGGCAAATTGGGCGAGAGCTTTGACTAATATGACCCAGGCATCGGTTCCTTGGTATCTGTGTTGATCTGCAATATTTTCCTAGACAGGATCTATATCAGACTTCGCAACAAACACAAAGGCGTCGGGCAGCCAGAGTATCGCCTGCCCTTGATTATCATCGGCAGCATCTTGTTTCCCACCGCAGTAGCTCTGTATGGCTGGTCCACAGAACTACGCTTGCACGTCTCCGTGCTGCTCGTGGCCGTGATCTTGCTCGGCTGCTTTCTTATGCTCAGCTTCCTACCTCTGATGGCCTACGTCGTGGATGCCTTTGGTATCTACTCGGCCTCGTCCGTCACCGCAGTCATTGTGACTAGGTGTCTCATGGGCACCTTTCTTCCTCTTGCCACAGAGCCTCTTATAGAAAGATTTGGGTATGGCTGGGGCTTCACGGTGCTTGCGTCTGTCAGCGTTGCTATGATACCGATACCAGTGGCCGTGTTCAAATACGGGTATAAATGGCGGCAGCTTTCCGAGTACACGAAAGAGCAACCCGATCGATAGTTTCGACTGGTCTATGAGGGGAGGCTAGATGAAGTCTGGGCGTTTCGGTTTAATGAGGTATCTTGGTGCGGTCGGCAAGGCGCAGAGTTAGTAGAATAGATTCAATGTCAACACGGCGAATCAACACAGATGTACTATATACTCAGGGTAGAATTTCGGACGCACTCGGCAAGCGGAGTACATAGTAGCGTTTTTCTTTTCTGGCATATAACGAGAACACTTTGGCATAAGGCGAGATATCGTGGATAGGCCAGAGCATGTGGATATTCTCAGGATCTGAACTATAAGGATTTGACCTCAATATGCACAATTTTGCGCGATCAATCAAGTCTTCCCCCCCTGCCATGAAACCAAAGCTCCAGATGCGAATGAATAGACTGGATGGCGACAGGGAGCCACAGTTGTAATAGGGGACGAGTATGAGAGTGAGGTGGGAATACCTCGCGGCCAAAAACAGCATTCAGAACAATGACATGAAGTATCTACTTAGATCCCAAGTATTGGATCTCTATGCAAGGTTGACCACAAGTAAGTCGCCCAGGTAGACAGTTCAGGAATCCAACGGTAGCTAGCGAGTGGTACATAGAGCCTGCTTCCCATTATTTGTCCAGAGCTTATCAAAAGCTCAACGACTACTGTTAATGGCTCGCAGAATAACTCCTATAGCGGCATCACAAGCGCTGATGGTCTTTCAAGAAATTCCATGTTGAGCACCCACTTCACGGCCGAAAACCTTGGAATCAGACGCGCTCATCCATTCGTGTCTGTCGGGAAGAGATTCTTGAGGACATCTCCACTGAGCCTACTTTATCAAGGCCTCCATCGGAAGGCAGGATGTTTCCAATCCAAATCCGATACTTCATCCTGACTAAAGCCTGCCAGTTCCTCCTCGAGACTCAGAGTCTCTCGCCTCTTATTATCACGGTTCATCCAGAATAGCGTCAAGATGGTAGCAATGAGGATAGTGGTGGATGTCGCGAGGTTTAGACCGTTTCCAATATGGTAATCCGGCCCGTCCCAGCTCAGAAAGCTCCAGGTAGAAACGAGGCCACCAATGTTTCCGCACATCACTGAGACGAATTGTTGAGGATATCAGTCGAGCCTTGGACTAGAAGGGTGCTTGACTCACCATTCAACCCTATAGCGCTGCTACGCGCAGTATCACTTACTACGTTCGCACTGACGACGGAGTTCGTGAGAGCTCCAAGCATGAAGGCCGACATGGTGATCAAGAACGTCGCGCCATATCGCACATGAGGATCCTCGCTGGCCAAGAACATTATGTAGCCAATCATGATACCGGGTGCACTAGCAATCATGAAGATCTGTCGCCTGTCCATCTTCCAGCTGATGAGCGGAATCAACAATGTGAAAAATGCCCCCACGACGTAGGGAGGAACAGTATACAGCTGTTGCATGACCACCGTCTCCTTCGGGTAGATAGTCTTGACTATCGTCGGGGCGAAGAATGCTAACCCTTGAACAGTGACATTGTTGAGGCAGAAGACGAACGCGGTGGACAGTGTGATTGGATTCAATATCCCACGAAGGAGCTTTGTCTTGTCCATGGAGTCGAGGACTCGCGTCTGGGCAACTCGCTCGGACTTGACGCGGACGACAGCGAGGTCCTTCTCGGCCTGCGTGAGCCAACGTGCGGTCTCCGGCCGATCGGTGAGGGTGAAAAACGAGATCAACGAGAGACCAATGGTGACGATGCCCTCGATACCAAATATCATCCTCCACGTGTGAAGGCTGCCGAAGTGTGACAGCTTGAGGATCCCAGAGGCCAAGAGGCCCCCAAAAGCACCAGCCAGGGGTGCCATCACGATGTACAGGGCCAATCGGAACGCAAGCTCGCTGCGGCGGTACCATCGTGAGAGGTAGTAGGCGATCCCCGGAAGCATACCAGCCTCGAAGATACCGAGGACGAAACGTACCCCAGATGCTTGGGCCTGGTTCTGCACGAAAGCTGTTCCCAGAGATGATATGCCAAACGCGAGGGAAATGGCAGGGATGAACCAGCCTGGCCCGATCCACTTGCAAATGATGTTGGACGGAATCTCGAAGAGTATGTAGCTGATGTAGAAGACTGAGAGAAGAGCATTGTAGTCGTTGCCCTCTAGGCCAAGATCTTTCTCTAGGCCGGCTAGGCGAGCATTCCCTTTTGTTCATGAGCGAACTGGTCTTGCAGAAGTACCACGGGATAGGTAAGCTCACCGATGTTGGCACGGTCGATGAAGCAGAAGAGATACAGCAATGCGACTGTCGGCACGACCATCAGGTCGATCTTTAGGCGAAGCTTGGCTTCAGCCTTTGGGTCGAGATGGACCAGTGAATGGCCATATCTGGTGCAGTGTCTCAGTACAGCACGTGGGTGAAGTACCAGGAGGTTACATACTTGTCCGTAGCAGTGTGACCCCTCTCGGCAGCGTCGTGCACCTCGGTACCTGGATCATGGGTATACGAGATACCCTCATCCTTCTCCTTAGTCGCCATTGTCTCGCGGTAGCTGCAACCGATAGGACGGTCAAGTCACACCAGATCTGTAGTGTCTTTAAGCTTGCAGGTGCCTTGGTAACGCTTACTAGGCCGTGGGGTCAGACACGCATCCGAGACAGGGAGCACAACAGAATATCTAGGCCAGATACGGTCGGGCTCTTGGTCGAGCCGCCAACCATGAAACACTCAAGTGCTCTGCTTTGAATGTCTGTGCAGGTAGAACTTCCTCCAGAAAGCTTGAAAGCTTGAAGTTTTGGACGAGAGCGCGAAGTTCGGCCTTTTGTAGAACTCCTGGGCAAAGAACTGGACAAGCTTAGGACAAGAGGAGAATCAACTGACACACTACATGGCAGTGGAAGTAGTTCTTATACCCAATGTCCACAAGACTCGGCATCAGCTAATAATACCTGGGGTTTCCAAGAGTTCCAACAATGTACACCCCGCCCTCGTTTGCGAGCTATCAAATGGCCGGGAACCTTGGGGTCCGCGTGGTTGAATCATTAGCCGCACACTGGCGCGTTAGCCACGGGCGTATCAGGGCGGTAGGGCGGACATGTGTTGTTGGTTCAGATGTTCGGTCCATATGACTGAGGACCTATCTTCCCCCACAAGCCGGCATACTGCCCTCAGGATCTCAACCTGCCGTAGGTACTCACCTACCCTGGGGGTTGAGACTGGGGCAACCGCTTTGATGCGCCATCATGCCATGGTTTCCCCGCTTTCCGGGACTTGTGTGGCCCCCTCGAGCCGTGTAGGTAGAGTTCTGGCTGGAATATTCACACTCTGATCTCGGTAATCGGTAATGAATATATCCCAGCCCGTGCCTGCGAAGGACAAGAGTGTGTTATTGAAAGAGGTGGGCCTGATATAGATCGGATCCGGGGTTAGGGCTATGCCATCTCTTGGACCCCCCCCCACCACATCCTGTAATCGGCGTCCGAGACTCAGGGCACGGACCTAAGTAGCTAAAGTATATTTCTACTATATCCTTATTATTCCTAAGCTTTGACTTTGTAAATATTCTAGAAATTCGAAAAATCTCGATATTATATAAATTGGGAGCCGAGACCTAGTTCCGCTTCTGTCTTCTGCGTATTGTCGAGCAATCGCCTTCTTCTGTTTTGACTGCTGGGGAGAATTGAGCTCCACATTCGCGTCGCATCTTCCGCCGGCGCCGGCCGCTACCGACTGCATCATCGATATCTTTCCGGGGAGTCTCAGGACTCGAGCACATCCATATTGCTTGCCACTACAGGCGTGCGTGAGGCTGCAAACACAACAACACGATCCTTGGAGTTAATGGCTCCAGATGAGGACCCGAATGATGGGTCCATGACCTATGAGGATGTCGCGCTGAGGGGCAGTACCGATGAGGAAGCTCACATGCTCTCGAGCTACGATTTCGGTCTCGAAGAGCGCAATCCAAAACATGCAGGGAGAGCCTCGAAGGGGAAGAACTGGATCTGGGGACCTCGTCCGCCACGAATACAGGCTATCCAGCCCCTCTTCCCCCATCTTCAGAAGGCTCCAGGCAGGCTGTTGGAGCGTATATGCCCAACTACTCGGCTCAAGCAGCTACTGTGCTTTGCCTTTATTATCATATGGGTGCTCGTGTTCACCATACCCCTAGTGATAAGCAGCCTCCCTACGACGGATGAGACTGGCAAGGATGTGGTGAACCTCGACTGCGTTAACACTTTGTGGCGATGGAAGAATGAGTGCGGCTTGAACGGCGTCGACTGTGGTCCCTTTTCAAACGACACGCTGGCGTTCAGGTGCCCGGCAGGTTGCAAGGGAGTCAAGGTCCTCAACCCGCATCTCGTCGGGGCTTCCGAAGTCAACTACCGGCCACTGGTCATCGGCGGACCTCAATATCGAGGCGACTCCTTCATCTGCGCCTCTGCTATGCACGCAGGTTTGGTCAGCGATGCAAGAGGCGGCTGTGGCCGACTCACAAGAATAGGAGAGTGGCAGACTTTTTCGAGCTCGAAGGATCATGGAATTGAGAGTATTGAATTCGATTCCTACTTTCCCTTGGCGTTTACGGTCTCCCAAGATCCGGGTATTAGATGTGGTACTGGTGAACTCCGCGGAGTCCTTCTCGTCGTTTCGATACTGTTCACTTCTATATTCTGCATCTTTACAACGTCCGAGTGGCAGTTCTTCACCATATTTATCGCAATATTCATACACGTCGGTATGGTGTCCGATCCACCGGGCGCCTCGAGACACAACACATCGACTTTCCCAGATCATCTCTCTACGCTCGCGGGTAGGCTGCTCCCGGCACTCTTTTGTGCCTTTATTATTTACAAGACTATCGTGAGGAAAACTCTCTCACGTATGGAAGCACCAGTCGAGCAAGCGGTTCTCTGGCTCGGCAGCTTCTGGTTTGGGGCTTTGGCCAATGTGACGTTTGAGAGGCTCCCAATCTCACGTCTCACAACTCATGACCTGGAACAACAGCCCGGGGCCAAGTTGGCTCTCGCGATCATTATCATCGTGCTGGCGTTCATCGTGGTCCAGCAAGCGTACTGCTTCTGGCTCGAAGGTCGTTTCGTGCGTTACCTTTGTCTCTATGCTGTCTTCATCACGGGGATACTCCTTTGCATTCTGACACCTGGCCTTGAGTTCCGACTACATCACTATGTTCTCGCTTTGTTACTACTTCCCGGCACGAGCCTCCAGACGCGTTCGTCCTTACTGTATCAGGGCCTTCTTCTGGGTCTGTTCGTGAACGGTATCGCGAGGTGGGGGTTCGCATCAATTCTGGAAACATCGGCTTCCCTCCGGAATGATGGTGCCTTTGACTCCCTGATACCATCTTTCAACGCGTCTGTCGTCGAGTTCGGTTCAGCTGTTGCCAACATTTCCTTCACATGGGCGTTGCCACCCGCTGCGGCTGATATCGATGGGATCAGCATCCTCATCAATGATGTCGAACGACATCGTTCGTTCTTTGCGGATCATACCCCTTCTGTGGACACATTCACGTGGTCAAGGAAAGCCGATTTATCTCTGCCCGAGTATTTCCGATTTGGATTCCTTAAGGACGGTATTGCGCTGGATTACTCGGACGCAGGAACTTGGCATGGTGATGGGACATGGGATGGCGGGATAGAGTAATAGTGTTTCGATAGCTACTTATACTGAGGTCACTGTTGACCTCTAACAAATATTCTCACATGTGTGTGGAGATCATGTAGCGATGGTATTACTGAAATTGGACGTCATATTGGTATTGACTTGTAGCTCTCATACCCTAGGGTACTTATGCAGACGATGGACGCTGCACGCGATATATCTTGTTTCCAATTTCTCCTCCATGTGAACGGGAGAACCCGTTTCTCACATGCACAAAGCCACAGTTCGTAGCAACTCGTTCACTGCAATCGTTTCCGTCATGCACATGGGCCTCCAAATGATCTCGCTCCTTCTCATCCATTGTAATAAGACCTGACGGGAACGTTGCCCAGTATGTATTCAGGAAGGATTGCAAGGCTTCAGTCGCGTAGCCGTGGCCCCAGTACTCCTCGTCGAAGATATAGAAGACTTCAGGTGGCTGCGTGATGCCGACGAAGCCGATGACAGTCTCTTCCTTCGAAGCTTCTGACCCCGAGGGCCGCCGCTCCTGGTTTGGCAACACGACAGCGAAGGAGAACTGGTCTTCCATCATCATGAACTCGATCCGCCTGACACTATATGACTTGAGAGCTTCCTGCTCATTCTCGACCCCGGGCCTGCGAAGGTGGTCAGGCCTCCGTTATGTCTGAGCTGGAAGCCATCGATACTCACATGAATCGCATGACCTGAGGGTTCAATCTCATCCTGTGGAGTACATACAAGTCCCCGGTGATCACAGGTCTCAACAGCAGGCGCTCGCTCCTGACGAGCATGTGATGCTGCGGTTTGATATCTAGATACTTGCCCATGATGCTGATGATACTGAGACGTGTGTATTCGTCCCTCTCCCCACCTTTAAATATCAGGTAGCAGTGTTCTAGAGAGATATCGGCAGAGGAAAAGTCCACAAACGTCTCCGCAGCGCAACAAAGATGTTCAGGACGCTGAAGTGGACGGTCTTACCTTCCAGCCACTGACATCCTCAAGGTATAATGCAAGATGAAGATCAGTTTCAACCTAATCCCGATTGCACTAGCTTGTGTGTAGGATCAGTGGCTGCACAGGGTGCAGCATTGCAGGCGGCGCTTGTCAAATCAATGACCGTTCATCAAGGGCGAGCCCTGATGCCCAAGTATCGCTTCCATCGAACAGAACGGTTTTGCGGATCCGGATTGATCTGGAATTTACGATCCACGTCATCTGTCACATGGAGTGTGCTGCTTACGCAGCTGCTGCATCCACCTTCCAAGGGGGTTCTTGTGGTAGCCTAGTAGGGTGGTGTTCAGGGCACGCGTGCTTACACCCTGGCCAGCTCTAGGAAGCCGACGTACTCGTCGTCAGCTTATTTCCGAATATAATCTCTTTTACTCTACTTGAAGACTTGGCGGTAGACAACTGGGCGCCAATATATATATATATATATATATATCAATCCCATGGAGAGGGATTTGGCTACCCCGGTGGGGGCAAGGGTTGGAAGTGAAATATGTCGGAGAGGGTCAATGATACTGTCCGTGTAAATTGAAAGCAGATAATCAGTAAGATAGTGAGCTTAGTGAGGCGAGGAGGAGGTTTGAGAAGATGGGGACTATTTCACATAGAAGAGCGTCTGCAACAATGATTACTGCCGGGGTAGGGTCGTCTGCTTCTACCTCACTAATCACTATTCTGAATCCTTGGGAAATTAAAGGTTATGACCTTGTTCTCCCAAGGGGTTGTCTGATGGTACTTCTGTGGGCTTGATACATACTTCGTTTTCCTAATGCTACCGGCACAGGCTCAAGATAATCTGATCAAGGAGGCCCGTATTGATGTGCCGCCCAATTCTGCAAAATTTGTGGCCTTGGTTCATATTTCGAAGAGTCCCGCAATCAATCTACTTCTCATCCGGTCGGTGTGACTCTTCCATGCAGGAAAACGCCGGTAAGACGGGATAATGAACCCGAGGGGGAGTCACCCCAAAGTTAACAAAATCCCCTCTGACATGAGGCATACCCCTATTTTCTATTGGCCTGAAGGACGACTCCCTGGACATGCACAGTCATCTGTGGGTTCCTCATACCCAGTCACGAAGGCTACCTCCACGACTTTACTGACGCGGCAGGACTATGCAGGAGTAGGATTGGAATCTTCGAGTTTGTCTCGTTAGCAAAAGTAGGCAATATTTACCCATCTTGCTTATAGGTTGCATTGTGTCTTTCGAGCCTGGGTCAACACACGTAGCAGTATGTCAACCATACCCTAGGGTAATAAACAAGAAACAACCATATCCTTACCGGGGCCCCTCGTCTCACCCACTGAGAATTGACACGAAACACAAACGACTACAAACATATCAACTATCGAGAAGTAACTCATTCTGTATTGATATATTGTCTTCTATGGCCCTAGCACCATTGCGCCACCATATCTCGGTCCTAAATCCCTCTTAATCAAAATACCAAGCCCGGCCCGGTGGAGTGGCTTTGAACAAGGCATCTTCAACCCAGATTATAATTAGCTCAGGAGCGAGACCTACAGCTATTTTTGATTCATATGTATGTACATGTTAACAATGATCATTGCAGTGTTCCAGAGTGTCCTGTCAGCTGGACTTTCCTCGACTGTGGGACACTGCCATTTGGGGACTGATTACGCGCCTTGCGAACACTTGGCCCTGTATCTTTCAGTCACTTAGCCATTCTAAGGAAACGCGTGATCAGCCTGGAATTTAGGCAGCCAATACTGACCACTGCCTACATAGGATACGGTTCAAGAGAGCTTCACCGGTCCCCTATCTTTCTACAAGTTTAAATCCGATTCTACGTACAACAATGGCCCCCACAGCGCAACTTCTTATCTTGCTCCTGCTGAGCTTCCAGTGTCGCTGTCATGTCATATTCACCGAGTTTGGCAGGTCTTATCTTGATGGCTTTACAATAGACACCATCTCTACGAATTCGCCGATCATAACCGGCACCAAACCCTCTTCGGGATCTGGCGACGACGGCTCGGGAACCTCAAGAAGGACGGGCCTACTCTCAAAAATTGACGAAGCATCTGTAGGCGTCCAATTAGTCGGCGGATTCCTCGTGGGATGTGTTCTTGGTATTGTGGTGTATGGAACGTACAGATCAATCATAAGGATGATAAGGAATTGGCAGTGATCACTCAAGCATTACGTATAACCAAATAGGTACCTAGTCCCTATGTGTATAATATGCAGGCAACAGCGCCTGTAGCGCTCAGCACTCCTGCATATCCTTTTATAAATTTACGTCCACCAGTGGGTGCAATCATCAACCAGGAAATTGAGCTCGGGTCTCACGGCATAAGCTGGGAACAACATAGCTCCATAACATATTTAGTGTGAGTGGAGGACAGCCATAGCCTGTGCCGCCTGGAGCGAGAGGTTGGCTGCAAAAGCCGGAGTAAGCACTCTGAATAATGTGCCATCAGATAGTGTCGCAAGATTTGGGCCGATAATGGGCAACACCAGACATACCTAGGTAGATGGCGCTTATTCGGACCGTCCACCCAAAACCCGACGTTCAGTGTCAACCATGAGCTCGAAGCTGGCCAGAACAGGGTCTTCGACGATCACGGATGAGTGGGCATGGTAGCCTTCGATTCCAGTCACAACGATGAACTTGAGCCCAACCCAACGACCACCATGAAGATCCCGTGCTTTGAATCAGATAGACGAGAAGCCGCTAGAGGCAAGCTTATTGACCACTCTGTAGCGGTCGCCGTCGTAGAAATGGTCAAGGTGAACAGGGTGATACCCACCGGGTTGATATCATTCAATGTCATCACATATTTCGCAATAATTGCCGACTGGGTGGAAGTTCTAGTCTGAACGATCTTCAGATTCGTCTCTCATGCTGGGTATGGTGGAGTGCGAGAATCGTAGATACAATACAACATTCCCCGGCGTGTTTGCTTCGAAAGTCTATAGATATTAAGAGAGGCCGGTCTGCTATGGAGGATATAGACTGTCATGGAACCGGGAGGGCGTTGCTTGTAAGCTGGACAAAAAGATAGACGGAATTCTAGACGCCTAATTTGTCGAGGTTGCATTGCGCTGTTATCATGCGGAGGTTCGTCTTCAAGTGTGGGGGCCTCGCCCCTGCTACTTCAGTAAGTACCTAGTACCTAGCCTAGGTACAGCTGGTCTCCTACTTCAGTCAACATGTGGCTAGACTTCTCCCCTTCCAAGATTTGTGACGACCTTCAGCCTCAGCTGACCTCCTGATCCACGGGTATTAACATTTCACATTGACGAGTACATCACCTCCTTCCAACCGCCAAGCGCCAAGGTCAAGCAAGAAGTCACTACAGAGTCACATCTCCAGTCCAAGTGAGGGCCCATATCACACAGTCGGAGCTAATGCTCCCAAAATCTCCAACCTTCTATAGTACTTCCAAGATTAAGCTTCATTTCAGTACTGTCTGCTACCCCGACAAAACGGCCAACAATCGCAAGCTGAGGCTCTCCTCACGCAGTGCCTTACCGATCCAGGTCAGGTGGGCGCGAAGTCACCTGTAAGGGGTCTGGGCGACGACGACGACTGCTTGCTCGTTTCGTCGAAGGGAGCGTGGTTCGAGTTGCCAGCGTCTCTTGTCCTCCATTATGGCGTCACTGCTGCCTTTACTCCAAGACTTACTCCCCATGATCATACCATCCAAGGTCCATATTGCTCGGGATCGAGAGCTGGTTGCTGTGCCGGAGAGGGTGGAGATACCAAGTTGGTATGGCCACAAACCGCCGGCGAATGTGTCGCTGGGTTCCTCAGCAGAACACCAGACTGATGATGGGGATGTTTATGACGCTACTTCGCTACCAGCATCGCAGCCGGAACAGGAGGCCGAGCTTATCAGACTGGTTGATCATGAAGAGTGCCCGGTTGGGCAATCCACAGCTGATCACGTCTTAGAGGGCGGTGGTGCAATAAGCATTGGTCCAAGATACTGTGGACATGAGCCAACATCAGATGCAGGCGCAACGGGACCGAGAGTTCTTCGCAAGGACGCGATTGTGGGTGTCACTGATAGCATGTGCGCAACAGGTAAGCCTTCGAGTCTTCCTATACATAGGGTCAACCTTTGCCCAGTTGTTCTTATTTCACTTTTGTATCTTGTTTTACTATCGATGTGGCTTCCAGGATAAATCTCATACTTCCGGCTTCTTTCCTTGCGTTCTGCTCTCGCCCTTCTTTATCCTCTGCTTTGCCTTCCCAGCGATGTCAGGCGGACTTTGTAACCAGTGGCATGGCAACAGTTCTGCTTGTGAAGCCGAGATCCGCTTCGGCCATCCATCATCACGGCGAGCAAGGTAAGTGACAGTGTTACCCCATCCCAAGCCACAGATACCATTCGTGACTGATAGCAGGTGATTAGATGCGATAATATTCGCCCAGAGCGGCTATGGCGTGCTCCTCGTCAGCCCCTCTCTGGAACCCGTGAAAGCGATCAAGGCAGGCATCAAGGGCGAGGCACCCACTCGCGAGGAAGAGCAGGCCCGCCGTTACGAACTGTCACCCGGTGACTTTGCTTTCGTACCCGCGTGGACAGAGCATCAGGTCCTCAACGAAGGGGACGTTGGCGATGTCGTCTGGGTGGTTACTAGAAGCGGAGGCGAGCCCGTTCAGGTTGACTTGGTGGGCTGGGGTGATGCGAGGGCCAAAGGGTGATGTTGTCCACAAGTGCGCAGGCGAATACGAGCCTCTGGAGCAGCATCGATCGTCCGTTGACTTCGAAGGCTGCATAAAAAGGCTGCATATCATTCGTGTGGCCACTTCGATGATGAAGAGGGGATGACAACGGGTATCGTTTCCGTTCTGACTGTTTGGCGCAACCTCACATGCATACACGTTCCCATTTGTCACAATGTCGAACTTCTACGTACGGAGGTGCCCAGGTGTAAGTGGTGGCATCTTACTCTTGGCGGCTTTGGTTTGTGCACTGGATCTGGTGACGCCCATAAATATTAGGACGAGTCCTTTCCAAACTTGTAGATACATATCCATTCTTCGATACGGTTTTCGGGGCTGGTCATAAACATACTTGATAAGCCGAAGTTATATGGATAGGGTACATATGTACTGCATCATAGCTACAAATCTGTTTGAGTTTACCTTGATCTGGGTTCGTAAGACCATCCCGAATCGAACAAATACTGACTGGACTGATGAGCCTTTCGAGGCTTTGACATCTAGACCATCCTGGAATCACACTTATTGTAACCAGTGCTGATTACAGGGCATCTCCTTAATCATGGATGCCGTGGCCATGCGATGGCTGCGCATGCAGTTGTGTACAATGCATGATGGTGGTAGATGAATGGGATCGTGATACCTCTCCACGGCTATCTAGGTACCCATACTGTCGAGTGAGAGGAGACTAAAGGTCGCGACATACGTGAGACGAGTATCGCGGCTCCATCTCTTTGTTTGATTAGGTCCCTGGTGTTGATCGCAAAACGGAGCCTTCGACCCTGGATCGTAAAATTCGCAGCGCAAGAACTCTCAACGTAACGACCTTAATTACCACTGGTGTAAACATATTGTGGGCATATCAACTCCAGGATGATAGCGAGACATCTGAACTTGAAGTCGTGATATATCATTGCTATTGGGAAGCAGGATCTTGCCAAATAGAAGATACACCGCATGTGACAATAATATGACATCCGGAACCGCGATCTCTTCCGTCTCTTTCATTGAGCTTGGTGAAGCTGTTACCTCCACTGATTGACCGCCCGCCTTCGACGATGCTATTCACCACCCGCGGTACCGCAACTTCATTGTTACAGGCTCATCTCCAAGGACACGAGACACTTCCAGAGGTCGTCACCAATGTCCGTGTCAACGTTGACGAGAATCCGCAGTATCCGTCACTGCGTCTGCGTTTGCACAGAATCACCATGGTGAGCGAAGGGTCAACCCAGCTGCCTCTCGTGTCCTGGTTGGAGATTTGAACTGGTCGTCTTAGTCAAGGACGGGAAGGACGGAATCGTCAAGGTGAAAAGCTAGAGATTGAGGCTGTTTAGACTGAGAGGGCTAGACTGGTGATAATGGGACATTCGGTCCTGCTCAGATGCCAGTCTTCCGATGAGTATCTTGGCCCGGAAGAATATGGCCAGAGTTAGTCCCCAGCTGCAAGGTTTCTTTGTTTGAGGCTGTGCGGCTTGGAGACTGTGGCGGTCAGTTGCTAGACGATACGGACCATCTGTACAACCCTCTGAAAACGAAGTTTTAGACGTATGCTCACAGTATATGACCATAAGATTGGCCCATACCCTTGATGTCGGCTTATACTCTGCAGCCAGTGATAAGGCTTATTCGCCACTAGCATGGGTGTGATGCATGTATATAGCCATACAGGTAGTGCAGCAGTGCCCCCAGCATCTCTGATACCCCAATATTGGTGCGGGAGATCGGATCCGCAGAAGATCGGCTCATTTAGGCTCTTGAAAACCCAATGTGTGCTTGGAGTTGAAACACTCCAGCTTAGAGATGCATTGGTGGCTTCTAGTGTACACCCCGCTCGACACTCCCTTCACTTTGACTCAAATTTCCTGGGAAGGGAACGGTCGTACATGGTGAAGGTACACTAATAGTGGCACTAATAGTGGCTCTGTGTTGCCTCTGCCATAGGCTGTGCCGCAACCTCATGTCGTCAGATTGTGCCGCGGTGTCCAAGAGCCAAGTTTTCCTCGAGCACCTTGACTGCCGTCGCCAACTGGGATGCGTAAGCATTGGGGGTTGTTGTGATGTGGAATATCCTGCAGCCAAGATTTTCATCTCTGCTGATTAGGCATAGAGCACTGGTCTGCCATTCTTGATTCACCCTCTTCGCTAATTTGTGCCAGTGGCCACGCCATGAAGTGTTGCCAATTTGGCCCAAGGTTTCGGGCAATGGCTCGTATCAGTATTGCGCCAATATCGGCATAGACCCAAAAGGCGCGATGTTGATGCATGGCAACCCCGTAGTATGCCAGGATCAAGAGTGTTTCGGGGTTCTTGCTGCATAGCAGGTCAAGGAATGACTCTCGGGCTAGGCAAGGCCAGGCAAGTATCTCCTTCAAGCACCTGTGACCCTTTAAATGGGACCCATCTCCTGGCCTGCACAGGTCTCCTGGCTTTGGGTCCGAATCGGAGTCCGAGGAAGGATCTGATCGGCTGATGATCCACTGCAGCCTGTCAATAGAGTCCTGGCAGTACTGCTTCTGCTCGTTACTCAGTGAGCGACTAATCGAGACAAAGGACCGCAGCTCAGCAGTCTCCTCCCCTTCGCTGGTCATATGCTCGGCAATGCCAGAAGTGTTAGCAAAGAAGTGGCTGAGTTTGGACTGCAGTAGGGTGGTCCAGGCCTCGTTGGTAACAAGCACAACGCCACGGTATACCTTGAGATAATCGAGGAATCTATCGAGCGGATCGTCGTGCATGGTAGTATTGAGCGTGATCTCGTGCAGCACCTGGAGGCTTGTGAACTGACTGAAGAGAAGCAGGCTTAGGGCGTTCTCAGGCGTGACGTGAGGCTTCTCATCGTTGAACAAGCTCAAGGCGTGCGTCTGAAAATGCACCGCTTGATGATGATAGTATGCACTTTGAGTAGGTCGAAGATGGGATATATGCAGGGCCGCGACGGCTAGCAGTGCATTCATGAGGTAGGGTGCAGCCAGAGCGGCCTCAATGATACCAGAGAGCACGGTGGCGTCGCCGGTAGGGAGGGGATACAGGATCTGATGGTTGCAGACATGATGGAAGAGTTCTAGCTGTGGTATGTTCGCCGGCTGCACGTCCGATGGAAAGGATGTTGGCACCGGAGTGGTCGGCCTAGGCTGCTCTGGTAGCTGTGAAGCGTGTGAAGCGGGTGTCCCGGCACCTGGGCTTACCGCCGAAGGTGAGGGTCCGGAGGCCGAGCCGGCCAACGAACTGGCACCGGGCGTGAGAGGCTGCTGGGTAAGTGGAGGCTTGAGATGGCCATCTTGGCCCTTCTGGCCTGGCAACGAAGCCGGCGTCAAGGCATAGACACAACTCCTCGAAGATGTGCCACAATTCACACACACTGGCCTTGTTTCGTCGCACTGCATAAGACCAATGAGCTCCTCCTCTTCGCATTGGGCGCATAAGCTCACAATCCCTGGAGACGTACCTTGATATGACGTCGTTTGCACTCACGGCAGCCATGTCGCGATTTCTTGTGAGCTCGTCTTGAGGCCATGAGGGATTGTCGAGGTGCATGCACGGTACAGCGTTGAAGATCCGTGTATGTAACACCACTGTACCCAGGGTAGTCTACTAGTACGGAAGGTCGACCGAGGGTTTGACTCCCTGATCGGACTGCCGGACTGCCGGGCTCCGTTGAAACGGTGAGCGGGGTGTGGGTCTAGGCCAGGTGACTTCAACTGTAGGTAGGTATCCACAGAGGGCGAGTACCCAGCTATATATTTAGGTACATGACTAGATACCCTTGGGCGGGTGTTATATGCACCTGCGCAGCTGAATATTCTGGGTACCCGGTACGGACCCGTACTCACATTATACGTACCTATAAAGTACCTATCAAGGTATCTACCTAGGTACCTAGATAGACAATCTTTCCAAGACCCTTGGAAGAGCCCTGAAACATTTCGCCATGCTAGGGACAGGGTAAGGGTTACCTACGCATTCAATGTTGGCTGACAATCCAAAAGGTTTCAGCTCGTGCCGTGACGTACGACCCTTTGCATCAAACTTGACTCGGACTCCTTTCATATGTGGCGCTGGCTGTCGCATTTGCACCGATTGCGACAGCCTCAGTTATATCTTGCTGCGCCCCGATCGCTCTATACTCACACTGGCTCTAGGCCTGCTACTTGGACGTCTGACCCCTCAAGATGGGCCAGAGTCTATCCCATCATGATGGTCCCGAAACCAGGACGCGGGAGCAGCTCAGGAGGGAGCTGGTATGTATTCTAAGATGCCTACACGGTACCAAGCTAACTCGCCCTCGTCTGTATGGCGAAAATAGGCCGAGAAGTTTGCGACCAAGTGCTTCACCTCCCTCGAGCTATACTCGCTGAAAGACAACTTCAAGGGTCTTGCCGACAATCAGCAGGGTATTCACTACCTTAAAGAAGATACCGTTGCCAAGTTCCTCGAGATTCCCGATGTCTTGAATGTCTCCCCTGTCCTGTTTCAGATGGTCTCCTTCCTCGGAGCCTTTCCTTTCCTCCAAGATGCCCCCGCAGTCTTGGGGCTCGAGGCACTGGTCATGGCGGTGACTATCCTCACCGAGCGATACCAGCGTGTCCTTTCTAAGGGCGCTACAGATAGGAGGAGGCTTCTTTTCAAGAGTTTAGCCGTGTACGACCGGAAGCTGTCCGAGATCCATGACGAGAATAACAGGGAGAAAGAGCAGGATAGTGAAGTCGCGGTCAAGTCCGAAGCCGCGTCACATGCCCCTGGCTTTGCGATAGACCAGGCTGGTGATGACGAGCCAGATGATGAAGAGGATGAAGAGGAAGATGAGAATGATGGCCTGGTCTTATCAACCTTTGAACTTCTGGACGTCGCTGACGCCTATAAAGTCGGTGGCCCACAGTCCATCCATGGAGCCATGATCCCGGCCGATAACTTTAGGAAGCTAGTGATGTTGCTCCTGCTTATAGCGCCCCTGAGCCCTCAAGAGAGGCTGTCCCAACACCCAGATCGCTTTGTTGGCGAGGAACTGCAAGACTTGCGAACAGCCGCGGACAGCGTTCTCGCCGCATTCCTAAACGTCGAAAAGTCGCCAGGTATCAAGTCCAGGGCGTTCAACAATGTACTGCCTGAATCCCTACCATTCATCTTCGACGGCTTCAACGCGCTCTTCGAGACCTTTCTCTTCTCCAAAAACCTAGATCTAAACAAACATAAAGAGGACAACAGCGGGGCGGGCGCTGTGTCTCTGCCTATTGCTCCTCCACTGCTCCAGGAGACAGGATCCATCATGAACAACACTGTCGTCTCGCAACTATCTTTCTTTATACCCGGATCATCTTTATTTCGAAGACTCCGTTTATTGTATTCGGGCGAAAACGATGGCTTCTCTATTGGCTCTTTCGAGTCAAAGGCGTTCAACTGGCGGGCTCCAACGATACTCCTCGTCTCTGGCACACGGATTACCGACGCCTCGAGCGGCAGTGGGGACCGCTTTGCAGCCTCGCTGCCGCCCAAACGCTTTCCGGATGGTTCGCCACCAGAGAAGACAAGACTTACGTATGGTGTCTACCTGGGCCAGCCCTGGAGACACTCGCACAGAGAATGCTTCGGGGATTCGGACACGCTCCTCTTTCAACTGGAGCCGATCCACGATGTTTTCCACGCCAGCACACTCAACAAAGACTATGTCTCGTTCATGAAACCTGGCGTCAGCTCTAGTAATACGGGCATTGCAGTGGGCAATCCTGTACCGAAAGGTTCCTCGTCGTACCGCAGGCCGAGCACCACCCATCTCGGGTCGGTGTCTCTCACGCTCGACTCCAGCTTCGAGTTTGGCGCGTTCACGCACGATTATGACTCCCGCGGAGGCGCTTTCCAAACTTCTGTGTCGCGCAGATACAACTTCCAGGACCGCTTCGAGATTGATAGCTTGGAGGTCTGGGGCTGCGGAGGCGACGACGAGGCCAAGGCACAAGCCGAGCGGTGGGCTTTCGAGGCGCGGGAGGCTGAGGCACGGCGACGTATCAACCTTGGCTCGGGTGATATTGAAGCAGACAGGGCATTGCTCGAAATGGCCGGGCTAATTGGAGGTAACAGAAGCGGAGGGTCGATGGCATGATTTGAACATTGGAAAGGCGTTTTTTTGGATTTGGGTGGCAAATGTGAGCACAAGCTTGAACATGATGGATAGCGGTGATTTTGGAAAGTCTTTTGTTTTATTACACGTCCCGGACGGATAGGCATGGCGTTATGGGAAGGCCGTCAGGTGACGTACAATAGCGACAGAGATCAATGGCAGGAACAAGCGATTGAAATGAAATGAAACCATAGTCTCCATAACTGGGAAACGACTGTATCAAGCTGATGAAATCCCAAACGGCTGCATCCGGGCCAAGGTTGAAGTAGGCTCAAGCCATGAATGCCATATGCAACACCTCCGGGCCAAAATGGCCGACTCAAACTCCCACTTTCTCGAAAACCATATCTTACAAGGCAGAAAGGCCTATGCCAGCATGTATAAGTAGTCACGAAGGACCAACCTCC
>LKEB01000074.1:28770-52262 GCA_003795295.1 Cytospora leucostoma
CCCCCAACCAACGGCAGACAACTGGCGAATCTTCCGCCATCCACGCGTTCTACGCCACCACATCACTTCCGAGAGGCGTCAGACGCAGCCCCGGCCTGGGCCTCAGCCTCCTGCCTCTTGGCCTCGGCGGCGCGGAACGAGTCCCGCGCGGCGTCGGCGCCGGCGGCCTGCTTCTTCTCCCTCTTCCTGTCCAGCATGGCCTTGAGGCGCTTCTCCTCGTCGTCGCGGTTCTCGAGCTCGCGGAGCCAGCGCTGCTTCTTCTCCTCGTCCTTGTCCTCCTGCAGCTGCTTCCAGTTCTCGCGCTCCCGGTTGCGCTCGGCGCCGAAGTAGAGGCCGCCCACCACCATGGCCACGACGGTGAAGCCCTGCGCGGCCACACGGGCGCGGAACATGCGCTGCACCTGGTGGTGGTCGCCCTTGCGCATGGCGCGGTAGGCGGCGGTGAAGGCGACGACGGTGAGGGCGCAGCCGATGGGGACGAAGGGCTCGCGCTTCATGCGGCGGAGGGTCTTCTGCAGGCCGCTCTCGTTGTAGAAGTCCCTGTGAGGGGGGTGGCACCCCGGCTGTCAGTCAAGGGTACCATGGGAGGATCATATGCTTCCTATGGTCCTGGGGTGCACTATAGATCTTGGAAGGCCTTCGCATGCTGCCCAAATCTATATCTAGAGTGGGAGTAACTGCGGGGTGATGATGGGAGCAGAGGAGGTGGGTGCCTCACTCATTCTCGTCGAAGGACGACGGCAGCGGCCGGCCGGAAATTGGACTGGTCATGTTGAAGTATGTGTATGTGGGTGTCGATATCAGTTCTCGAATTGTCGGTAGTCTTTGGATGATGGGTGGATGTAGCGCCAGTCGACTTCCTAGGTGTAGCTGTTGGTGGTCCTTATCGGAAAGCTCCCGTTGTGGTCGTTTTTGTTCGGTACAGGCGGGACTGCTGAGCTAGTGGCGACGGGTGAGTACTGTACTCAGGTTGCTATGGTGGGACGATGCATGTGGGGGATGCCGCTATGGACTCTGCGCAGAGCAGCCGCACCACCAGACATTGATCTGGACAGGGACCCGTGAACGCCTGATGGATGGACCCCTCGGGAGCTCACCGTTACATGTTACAGTACATGCTCAAGGGCGCGTTGACCTCAAGTGCCGCCCACGGTGTCAGGACTTCTAAGTAGGTACAAATCCGTACACTTGAACAGCACCCGAACAGCCCTGTAGCAGCGGGCCACATGCCAATCTTGGAATTGTGAGGTACCGGTACGCCGTGTACGCCCGTGGACTACAGTAAGTACTATGTACCACGGCTGTGTGGTGGTCATAGCTTCCGGGAACCGCCTTTGCTGCAGAAGGCCCCACCAAACTCTGGACCTCCGTCAATCGAGTCTGACTCTGAAGCGGATAGACAGTCTGACCCGCGGATGAACCGATGCATCTCAAGGGCTTTTTGGGAGTCAAACAATAATATACTTAGGATAAACTGACAGGCTGCTTTGATATCTGTTCTTCCTCACCCTTCCTCTCTCTCGCCCCGATCCAGATCATTGTCTACTTTATCTTCTGAGTCTTTAAAGACAAGCAAGCCGAATATGCCGGCAGTCGAGGAACCATCCGCCAACGTCGTCACCAACGGCGCCAATGATCACAGATCTGGGACACCGAGTCTGGCCGGTCTCTCCCTGACTGAATACAGCGCCAACCCTGCCCAGGAGGCGTCGCAATCCTCCCCTGATGATGACAAGAACAGCCAGATCCGGAAGATTGTACCCCCAGAGTTCATGCTCCCCAATGGACACCCTGACTATCTGCGTCTCATCCTGACTTCCAGGGTCTACGAAGCCTGCAAGGAGACCAGCCTCGCCCCCGCCGTCAACCTCAGCAACCGTCTTGAGTGCAACGTCCTCCTCAAGCGCGAGGATGAGCACCCCGTCTTCAGCTTCAAGCTGCGTGGCGCCTACAACAAGATGGCCCACCTCGAGCCCAGTGAGAGCTGGAAGGGTGTCGTCTGCTGCAGTGCCGGCAACCACGCCCAGGGCGTTGCCTTCTCCGCCCGGAAGCTCAAGATCCCCGCCACCATCGTCATGCCCGAGGGCACCCCCAGCATCAAGCACCTGAACGTCTCCAGGATGGGCGGTCACGTTGTGCTGCACGGCCCTGATTTCGACTCTGCCAAGGAGGAGTGTGCCAGGAGGGAGAAGCAGGATGGCTTGATCAACATCCCTCCCTTCGATGACCCCTATGTCATTGCCGGCCAGGGCACCATCGGCATGGAGCTGCTGCGTCAGACCAACATCCAAAAGCTAGAAGCCATCTTCTGCTGTGTTGGCGGCGGTGGCCTGCTCGCCGGCGTTGGTGTCTATGTGAAGCGCATTGCTCCTCACGTAAAGGTCATCGGTGTCGAGACATACGACGCGGATGCTCTGTCCAAGTCCCTGGCCAAGGGGGAACGCGTGGTCCTCGACCAGGTCGGCCTGTTCGCCGACGGGGCTGCGGTCAAGCAGGTTGGAGAGGAGACGTTCCGCATATGTCAGGAGGTCGTTGATGAGATCGTCCTGGTCTCTACCGACGAGACGTGTGCCGCCATCAAGGACGTTTTCGAGGACACGCGGTCCATTGTCGAGCCAGCTGGGGCTCTGGCTGTCGCCGGTCTTAAGAAGTGGGTGGCCCAGAACCCCTCGAGCGACTCGAGCCGGTCGCTCGTCGCCGTCACCAGCGGCGCAAACATGAACTTTGACCGCCTTCGCTTCGTCGCCGAGCGTGCCGATGTCGGTGCTGGCAAGGAAGTTCTTCTGTCCTGCCACATCCCCGAGCAGCCCGGGTCTTTCTCCAAGCTCATCAGCGCCATCCTCCCTCACGCCGTCACCGAGTTCAGCTACCGATACACCACATCCACGGGGGCCAACGTCCTTCTGGGCCTCAACCTCACGGCGCCGGCATCACAGCGGGCGCAGCAGCTGCAGGGCCTCCTGCACCGCATCAGCTCGATCGGGGACGAGGGGCACCAGTTCTCTGTCACGGACCTTTCCGGCGACGAGCTTGCCAAGAGCCACATCCGATACCTTGTCGGCGGCATCTCCAACGTGCCTGATGAGCGCCTGTACATGTTCAACTTCCCGGAGCGGCCCGGTGCCCTGGACAAGTTCCTCAACACGCTGCGGCCCAAGTACAACATCAGCCTGTTCCAGTACCGCAACTCTGGCGGCGACATCGCCAAGATCCTGGCCGGCATCCTCTGCCCTGACCAGGAGGTCGGGGAGCTCGAGTCGTTCCTCAAGGAGATTGGGTACCCGTGGGTGGACTGCACGGACTCTGAAGTCTTCAGGACATTCCTGAGGAGCTGAACGACCCGAGGTGCCAACTCGACCGCTGCGTTGGTGGGCCAGCGGTATTGCGCGCCCTTCTTTGACTCGAGTCGCGAGTCCACCGAACACTCGCTATAGGGAGTCTAGACTCCAACATCAATGAGAAGATGGAAAATATGCACCGGGATGGTCGCATGGTCTCCCGGTAATGAGCAGAGTATCAGGCCAAGTCAACCTGGCTAAGATTCCCATCTGCAAGTTCAAAATCGGAGTGCCGGAGTTACAGTCATGGATCGGTGTGGGGAGGGCTGAAGAGGTCGCTTGCGCAACCCATTTGCAAGCGATTGGAAAGCGCGGGTCATGGTGGCCATTACGAAAGCGCCGCAGTTGCAACTCCAACCATACGTACGTTCCAAAGCTCCCGATGGCAGTGCTGCGCTGAGTCTCGAAACCATCCTCCGAGGTGGATAATGGCTTGGAATGTTATGGCTACCTTGCCGCTACGACATATAGAAGGCTAGAGAGAAGGATATACCGCAGATGACTTCGAATATATAGATTTAGTGCTTACAAGACCGAAAATGAATTTGCATGATGTGATGAATTCCCGGAAGTGATCTTATATCAGCCCACGCCATCCCCCATCCATCCGCCCTGCCAACGACCGCTCGCCCGCCACAGCCCGGCCGTTCTGCCCCGACGGGACAGGAAACGGCCCATTCCCAGCCAAAGGAAAATTGGGCGTCCCGTCACTATTCCAGGTGAACCTCTGCGTCCGGACGGTGCGGTAGATATCCGCCAGGGGCTCGGCCGTGGTCATTGCATGATACACGAGATAATCCTCCTCGCCGTCCGGACTGCTCGTGAAGCTGGCGTGCCCCGTGGCGTACACTCCGGCACGGGTGTTCTGGTGGAACACGCAGCCGTCGCGGTGCTTCCTCCAGGACTGGTACTCCATCGGGTCGTTGCCTACCAGCTCGAGCAGGCCGAGGCAGTAGAAGGGGGTGTTGACCCTCGCGGCCGAGTAGACGACGAATTTCTGCCCCGTGGCCGGATTGACGAGCTGTTGGGGCCCCTCATTGGTGGCGAGGCGGGTGTCTGACCGGCCATAGGGCACGCGTTCCCACGGCTCGTTGGGCACAGAGATGATGCGCCGGTCGGTGAGGTTGCTATCCACCGTCCAGGGGTTGTTCATGTGCGTGATGCAGAGATTGGCTGGCCAGGCAGAAGTCTGCTCCTGCCAGCACGAGTAAATGTGGTACAGCTCATCGTCGTGAGTGAAGTAAGTCCCATCAATGGCGAACTGGTCGTAAGTGTCGAGCATACCCTTCAAGGTGAAGTCTGCTGTCCATGGGTCCGGGCTGTCACCTTCGAGGACGAACATCCTGTGGTTGATAGCTGGGCAGTCGATAGGGCACGCTGCATCCTGCAATGGTGGGGGGTTGTCGGCATCCGGCGTCGCTGTGAAGATGATATACCACGTGCCTGAGATATTGTGGATCTCGGGAGCCCAGATGTCGGTTGACCATGGTAGGCCGGCGTCGTTACCGCTACTGTCCGGGTTGAAGACGACGCGGGTCTCGACATTGTCCCAATTGTTCGTCAAGCCTGTGGACCGCCGCAAGGTGATGTTGTCATTGGTAGTATATGTGAACAGATACCAGTCATCTCCTTCAAATGAGTACCTCGTTACCCATGGATCACCCACATTGTGGGTGAAGATAGGATTGTTGTAGGTTGTGTTCGTCGTGGTGTTCGTGCCCACTTGGGCTGCATCCCAGCTTTGGGGACCGGCTTTGTTTGGATCGAAGGTCTGTCCTTGAGAGAAGGAGGCATATATGAGCGTCAAGAGGATAACGAGGAGATGAAGATGACTTTGTTCGTGAGACGGCGCCATATTGGGCAAGGAGACCTGTAGGGGCACACACGATGATACCTTCGACCTACTTGATGCAGATTGGAAGGGGCCTCAGAGGAAGAGCCTCGGCACCACCTTCGTCAATCCGAGCATATATACGACTTTCTTGTCTGATGGGACGTCTGTTGTATAAGTCATCGCCCACGGAGGCCCAGGGGTCAATGAGGAGGGGGTTGCTCGCGCACGAACGGCAAGACCTCTTATGCCGTGCAACGGGTGGCTCCAATGTTGGTACCAAGCTACAGTACCGCAGTAGTAAACGTATGCCAAGCCAAGTCATGAGTGAGTAAATTGACAAAACCGTTGAATTTACCCCGACAGCGCTGGAGTTACTCCCTGCTGAAATGTCTTTCTGCGGGCCCTCGGGTGAGTATCTGCGACCGTGACCCCCAACCTTCACTCCGGTACGTTCGTGCAGCTCGCTCGCTTTCAGCTACGGCGGCCCTCGCACAGGACAAAAGTTCCAAGTCTTTGCTTAGGAGCCTGCACCGCTGGTAATGATTGAAAGTTTTCTGAGCTGGCAGTCAAATTGCTAGCCAGGCTCTAAGGTCGCGGAATTAGCTACAGCGGTTGTCATCAGTTGTTAGAGTACAAGGTCTAGATGAGGGTATTTTCGGGAAGTATTCCCAGCAGGATTGGGAATGCGTTCAACGGACTCGAGACTTAAAGATCGAGCATCAAAAACATTGTTATCGCTTTTGGTGGAACGGAAGGCCATCTCAAGACTGAGGAAGATACCCCCAATTTGTTATACCGTCAAATTGGAAGATGGAAAAGTCGGTGCACAGGAAGCAGCACCGTTGACTTGTCGGCTTCTGATGCAGTGGAGATTGAATGCAGAATGCGGGGAATCCCTGTAGGCGTAAGAGCCTTGCCTCAGGCTGTCCCTCTTTAAGCGCCCCCGGGGGTAGGTACAGCCGAAGCCGGTCGCCAGCTGTCGACATATTTTCCTGCCAGGTGAGAAATTTTGAAATGGACCGTGCACACTGTTAGGGCCCACGATCGCTCTGTCCGTCCTAGCAAAATTTCGAGACTTCCTGTCCCTGCTCCCCGCTAAAAGAAAGTTCCGCGAAGCACCCAACTACAGCCGACCAGCCACCTTGAGGGAGAGCCTTCGACACACCTCGACGACACCGAAGCATTCGACAACACAAACTCTCCTTCTCTCCCAAAAACCCGAATATTCAATCATGGCTGACCGTGGTGGTGCCCGTGGCGGTGGATTCGGCGACCGTGGTCGCGGTGGTGACCGTGGTCGTGGACGTGGCCGTGGCCGTGGACGCCGTGGTGGCAAGTCCGAGGAGAAGGAGTGGCAGCCCGTCACCAAGCTTGGTCGTCTGGTAAAGGCCGGCAAGATCAAGTCCATGGAGGAGATCTACCTGCACTCCCTGCCCATCAAGGAGTACCAGATCGTCGACTTCTTCCTGCCCAAGCTCAAGGATGAGGTTATGAAGGTGCGCATACACAATTCTTTTCCGCGGTCGAACAAAGGGTCAAACTGGAGGGTCACGAGGAGATGGAAGGCCAAGAGATGGAATTGAATGGTTCTGGATCAATTGGGATCACTCCAGCCATTCTTCGGGGACAAGCAACAACATGGCGTCGCAGAAACTTCGAATAACAACCTGCGACGGATGGCTAACATCAATTTTTCCACTCACTACAGATCAAGCCCGTCCAGAAGCAGACCCGTGCCGGTCAGCGTACCCGCTTCAAGGCCATCGTCATCATTGGTGACTCTGAGGGCCACGTTGGTCTCGGTATCAAGACCTCCAAGGAGGTTGCCACTGCTATCCGTGCCGCCATCATCATCGCCAAGCTGAGCGTTATCCCCGTGCGACGAGGATACTGGGGTACCAACCTTGGTGCTCCTCACTCCCTGCCCGTCAAGGAGTCCGGAAAGTGCGGTTCCGTCACTGTCCGCGTAAGTACCACACAAAAGCCCCAAATCTCTTATGGAGAGGCTCACTTGAGACGTCCTCGTATTGACACGCTGCCAGCTTATCCCCGCTCCCCGTGGTACCTCCCTGGTTGCCTCCCCCGCCGTCAAGCGTCTCTTGCAGCTTGCTGGTGTTGAGGACGCCTACACCTCTTCCGCCGGTTCCACCAAGACCCTCGAGAACACCCTGAAGGCCACCTTCGCCGCCATCTCCAACACCTACGGATTCCTGACGCCCAACCTCTGGAAGGAGACCAAGCTCATCAGGAGCCCCCTGGAGGAGTTCGCCGACACTCTGCGAACGGAGAAGCGCTACTAGATTGGAAGGACAGTCGGTTGAAAGGCGTCTGAGGGGTTTGTCTGTTAATTGCATGGGTACAGGCACCGGTTACGGCATTCACAGTCGAGGCTAGCAAAAATGAGGATTTTGAGGCTCGACCAAAATGATGAAATTCTTGACATGAAACATACAAGTTGTTCCAGCCATGTGTTACGGGTGACTAGGTTGTGCATCTCCATGTTGTAGGATGTTACCCATGCTTCGAGCTTGTCCCCGGTGACACGTCAATAACTCGTGGACACTTTATGGACTGCAAATGGAGCACGTTAAGTCCTGTCACGGACTGGGGGAAGATTAGCCGTGTCTGGTTCACGGCTAGTCCCCATCGTTAGGTCAATATTATTGTCAGGTCTATGCAACCGTCGCTTCTCGCAAGCACAAGCAGAATCAGTCAGTACTGCCCAGGTCGAGCCTTACATCGAACTTGACGATCTTATCGGTTTGACTGCCCAGGTGAATCCTTATTGAACTAGGTTCATCGCGAAGGTTTACACAGGGGCTGCTTCCAGTCGCGACCATCAAATCCACCAAAGGCAACGGACGAAAGAACGATGAAAGGATGGGGCACCATGGCCGCTTGACGTTTTTACCAAGGTATCTATCTACCTACCTACCTAGATCCACCGGCCTACTCAGGTGTACTAGGTTGCTAAATGACCTGGAGAAGATCGTGAGGCTATCATAGCGAATCGGGAAGGGAGATCTTGGACAGCCAGCATAGAAGGGGGTGGGTGATGGCCACCTCGGGGGCAACGGTCTCCTCCAGGGCTTGCCAGGTGAATGATTCGTTCCCCAGGGCCCCTGCCCATTCATGGCTGTCGGTAGAAAAGGTCCAGAGCAGTCTGTGGTGAAGCATTATCAAGTTTCTTTTGGAGGAGGGGGGGGGGGCTGCACCTTCCCTATACCCAGGTAGTCTGGCATTGGGTGTCAAACAAAGTACTATAGCTGAGTATCTTGAGCAGGTCCTCAATTATCCTCAATGAGTCCTTACCTACCTAGGTAGGTATGGCCGCTGTCACTGCCGAAGGTCCTCCTTCCTTCTTGAACCCAAGTATTGTGTTATGGGGAAGTCATGATATGAGGCCTTCGTTGAGGTAGGCGCGGGATCTGGACTTGCCAATATTGTTGACATATCATTGTTGTTCACTCTCTTGAGGACCGCTCAAGATCTTGTTCAAGCTTCTATTTTCACCTCTCCATTCCCATCACCATCCATCAGGACTGCACCACACTACCCCATCAACACCCCTTTTTTGGACTTCAGTTTTGGAACCACCAGTTTTGGCTGCCTGTTCTAGTTCGGTGCTATTTCTCTATCCTTTCTACAACCTTCTTGGGCGCTTCTGAGCCGCACTCTGCTCAAGATGCTGCCATCCGCTCGTTTCACCCGGCCACTCGCCATAGCTGGACTTACTTGCTTTGCTCTTCTTTGCCTGGTCTCTCTTGGGGAGAGCCTGAAGGTCCTATCATCTGCGTCTCTTGCTCAACGTGGCAGGAATGCCCACCCTAATATTAGACGATCTTGGGAGTCCGAACAAGGTCACGCCTCACTCACTCGGCCTAAGGACCACAGTGAAGACGAGGGAGACCTCGTTGGCCACAATCTCCTTCGAGAAGATACAAATGACGACAAGGCCGCTGCCGACAATGGCGAGAAACTGAGTATCCCTGGACCCGGAATCACACTCCCTGCCGCAAACTCCATTGTCGCGTCCATCATCGGCGGAGCAACGTCTGCAGTGCCAGTGCCTGGTAATCCCACACAGCCCATTATCCCAGCCCCGGCAAGCGGTGGTATTTTCGGCTCCGTGGTCTCGATTCTCGCTGGTGCTCCCAGTGCTGTCCCAGTCCCAGGTAGTCCCGCCGCCGCTACAGGCAGCTCTGGCGGTGTCGGCAGCCCCTTGGGCGGCGTCCTCAGCGGACTGTCTCAAGTCGGCGCCCCTGCGATCACAGCGCCACCGACTGTCCCAACAGGATCTGGTGGTCTCCTAGGAGGACTCAATGTCTTGGACGGCGTCGCATCCGCTCTCGCTGGCGTTCTGGGCTCACCGGATAACAGCAGCAGCAGCAGCAAGGGCGGGCTCTTGGGTCAACTCTCTGCTGACATCGTCGGTCCTATTGCATCCATTGCTGCTGATCCAGCCTCCATACTCGCCAATCCAACTGCTGCCATCAACAATCTCCAGAGCCAGGTCTCCTCCGTCATCGGTAATTTGCCATCGGCAGTGGCTGCCGGCGTCCAACTTGCAAACAATGTGGGAGGGCAGATTGCCGATGCGCTCAATGCAACAACCGACGTTCTGGATAACGTCCCAGAGGTGGCTGGCGGTGTGGCAGACCAAGTCGGCTCCCTTCTGCATGCTGCCCCCAATCTTGCCACTGGCCTTCCTGCTGCTGCCCTTTCTGCTGTGAGCCAAGTCGAGTCTGTTCTGACAGCCGTGCCTGGGCTTGCCGGCAATGTCACTGGCATACTCAGTAGTCTGCAAGACGATCTTTCATCAGCTGTGGCCAGCGCCATCCCGGAAGTCACATCTCTTGCCGGAGTTATCGGGAGCCAGATTGTCGGTATCCTCCCGTCTACGCTCCAGCCCCTTGTATCAGGAGTCCTGTCAAACCTCCAGAACGACGGCGTTTTATGCCAAGTTTCGGACGTGGTCAGCGGAACAGCTATCATCATCAACGTTCCTTGTGGCCAAGGTAGCTCACCAACCTCCAGCCCCGGAGCAGGTCCCAAGGCGACGGCACCCGCTTCAGTCTCCGCCTCGATCACGGTGGGAGAGAGCTTGCCGCTTGCTCCTACACAGCTCGCCTCCACATCACCACAACTTGCTTCAATCCTATCTTCTCTAAGCGAGTCCCTAATAAGCGAGTCCTCGATGGCCGCGCCAGCTGATGCCACTGGTACTAATGCAATTGCAAACTCTGCGTTGTCGGGCCTGTCCTCCCTGATCAGCCAGATTTCTGATATTTCTCTGACGGCCGCGATCCTGCCATCGACCCAACTGGCCCCACCAACTCGTAAGCTCCTCGTCATTTCGTTTCAAATCGCTCCGGCGTACTGACCATATATTAGCACCAGCATCGACGTTGCCAGGAGCATCTTCAGGATCTGTCGAGGCGACTACCATCTACTACGTTCAAACCATTACCGCATTGATCACCTCCACGACGTTGCAAGTCAGCACTGTAACGGAATGCCCTCCGGTGTTATCATCTTTCCCATCGTACACTAGCAAATCTGGCGGATCTTTCTCGGCCATTCCACAGCCCATTACTGGACCTACTCCATCCGCGACGGGCTCTACTGACGCAGGCCCTTGTCCTGGCCAGGGCTACACATGCGACGACTGCCTCGAAGGCTGGTTCTGTCCACCAGTTCAAACTCCCGCGCTGCCGGCACCCTGTGGGTATGGTTGGCCATGCTTACACTGCGGCGATGGCTGGTTCTGCGTCCCGTCGCCCCAAAACGCGGGTGCCGCAACGCCAGCATTGTCCTCAAGCACCTCAACCCCAGCTAATGTGATTCCAAAACTTCACCCAGCAACGAACGGATTCCAGTACGCCGGCTGCTATGCCGACGACTCAAGCAGGGCGCTGAATGAATCCGGTCTAGTGAGCGTGGTAGGTGGGATGACCAGCGGCCGGTGCATCGACTTTTGCCAGACCCAGGGGTTTACTCTCGCGGGAACAGAGGACGGTACGCAATGCTTCTGCGGTAACTTTCTTATCGACTCGATCCTCTTGCCTATCGAACAGTGCAATTCGACTTGCGCGGGCGACCCGTCGGGTTCCACCAGATGCGGTGGTTCATGGGCCCTGAGCGTCTGGAGCCCGGACGGTACCGTTAAGCAAGTACGGAGTCCCGAAAAACAGTTCACACTTCCGATCACATCCGGATACTACCATCCCGGTGGAGTGAGGGTGTCCCGGATCCCCAAGGAGACAGCTATTTACGTATGGCCACCACCTGCAGCGCCAGCTAGCACGAGATTTACATCTACATCACTTGGTGTAGCAGATCTCGGGTCCTCGATTCTGGCTGCCGTTGCATCGGAAGCTATAGGACTTGCAACAATCGAGCCGGCAAGCGCTAGTGCCATTGTTGAGAGTGTATCATCTCTCCTCAACTCGGGGATGTCTAGCATTGCCAATAGCCTTGCCGTGGCCGCAACGATCCACACCGCAGGAACCCTCATGTATGGACCTTCGGAATTGCCGCTTGGACCGGGGCCTGTTGTTCCTAGCACTACGATTGTTCCCACTGCTGCGCCTCTTGTTGCAGAGATACGTCCTTCCGTCATCCCAACCACGACTCCGGCTTGGTCAAATTCCATCAATCCCAGTGCAGCAACAGTCGCCTCTGGAGTAAGTACCAGTGCAAACAATACATCGACCGTTACATACGGTGGCAAGGCCCCCATGGCTTTCGGTCCCAAGAACGAACGCCGTGCTTATAGACGAAATGCTCATCGGACATGAGAAATGTCGGCTTGCCTTATCCAAATTTGCAATGCTATTGTTTAAGACATCTATTGTGAGTGGGGGGTGCCGGAGGGGGGGGGGGTTTAATGGCAGTTGAGATAGGAGAGATCCTTTATCAGGGGAAGGCAAGGACGCAAAGATCATATCACATGAGGGGCAAGGCCTTTGACCTTTTTTTTGGAAGATTCATCTGTATCTCACGATTAGGCATCGTCTTAGGAGGCAGGGCTGCTCATCGTCTACCAGTTGTCAGGTACCAGTGTATAGTGGGTGTATCCAGCCCTGGAGTCCTGTCTATGGAAACAGATAATATTACCTTTTTTAGGACGCAAAACATACAAAAAAAATGAGAGCTATTTAGCCCACTTCTCCATGATCCAACGGTCTTGAAGCAACGCGACATTTTTTTTTTCTCGGCCGAGGCATAATGTCAACCAACTACCTGGCTGGTGGCAACAAAGTGATGAACCTGTCGCTCAGGCTCCTATTTTCCTAGCCAACACCCCGGTAGAGACGATTTTGGTTGAGTCAAGTTTGGAAGTGCAGGCATAGCATTGCTTTGATCCGACGTCACATGTGCACCATACGGCTGCTGACCATGGTGGATACGTAAATCAAGGGCAAGCATATTCTCTTGTGAGGGGTTATATCGAGCTTCCAGGCTTCCCGGGAAAGCCTGGCCAGCGTGAGACCCCCCATAGCCTCCATGTCCACACAGAGGGCAAGTAATACTGTTGTGTCATCTGGGGAGGCACGTGGGCACGAAATAGCTCGTTCGTGAGGACCCACCGGGTGGGCGGGTGACGACTGTAAGACGACTAAGATGGGACCCCTACTCACCCCCCCCCTTGTTCAGAGTATGGGGTTCGGATCTGCGCCTGATAGGACGGACGAGAGAATTGATATTCGTCCTGCGTCATATGCAAGAGAGACAGAGGATGGGAGGATGGTAGTGCCGTTTCGATTGTGACCGTTCTCGGGTATTATATTACCCGCTCACGAGGCTCTCGTCGGGCACAGCAACCCGGTCGGCCCGGATGGTAGCTTGCTCGTGCCCTGGTTGGTGTAGATATACATAGCAGCTAGGTAGGTGCTCCTCCGGGCATACCGGGGGATGGCTGGGTGTTCCCTTGCGGTCTACCTTACTACCCCGCGGGGAGACGGGGAACGAGGATGCGCTGTAAAGGACAATCGAGACAAGGGATCACGGCAATGGAATATGGCTCTTGGGTGTGTTATTCCCTTTTGGTGTCTTGGGACGAAACAATTCAATTGAATACGTCGTTCTGAAATAAAATCAGGTGGGGTGGCGGCTGTCTTCGCACGCACAGATCCCTCATCAATGCCCCTCCCAACCTCTTGGGGGCGCCCCTCCAGGCTCTCTCCCACTTTCGTTACCATGCGAGAGTAGGTGCCTGAGAACGTAACCTGTAAATCCTCCAGCGCAAAACAAGATGGCAAGACTATGCCGCGCATCCAAGGCCATACAACCATACCAAAAACCATCATAGAAGCCCTCCATATTAGTAGTGATCTGACCTTCCTGTAGTCAAATGATATCATAAAGTAACGTGGGTATGTACTGGCGGTCCGCTTCCTTCCCTTGCTTTTCCCTAAGCAATTCAATTGCAAGAAATACAAACAATTCAACAAAAACACACGTGTGACGAGCAACTATGGCGTTGCTGAGGGGTGCTGCTGAGCATACATCCCCGTTTCTGTGATGATTTAGACTGTGTGCGACATGGACTTTGCCAGGCGCACCTCTCGGCCCTTCTCGCTCCAGGGGAAGTGGAATACAGGGACGAGGAAGAAAGAGTTTCTGACGCGTCGTTAGCATGGGTATATACTGTTTGACTAGAGGGGAGATTGGTACTAACCCGCTATCTGCGAGACCAGCGAATGCATTGTACCACGCAAAGAAGGCGGCCAGCATGCCGAAGACGCCGCCCGCCGTTTGTAAGCCCGCAGCAGCCGCGGTGGCGCCGTTGTTGGTGGCGTAGTCCTGGCAGGCCAGGAACAGAAAGCACAGGTCAAGAGTGAAGAAGAGGCTGAAGAACATGATGGTCGAGCGCAGTGTGCACAGCAGCAGGATAGTGGTAAATATGAACCAGCCGGTCAGGAAGAATCCGACGGCGCTAGTGAACTGGGAGGCGGTGGCTGCGTCACTCGTGTAGGCGGCCTCGACTGCGAGTTCGGGCGTAAAGATCAAGGCGTACGAAAGCCAGAAGCCGCCATAAGACGAGAGGGCCGTAGCACCAAAGGTATTACCGACTGCCATCTCCCTGTGAGTGAAGATGAATTAGCATTTAAATTCCTTTGGTATCAGAAAGTATACATGCGATGCGAGATGCAGCTCAGGCTGCTGCTGGGAGCACGGCAAGACGGCGACACAGCATGGAGGACCGAGGCAGAGTCCCTGGAACACACAGCTTGTCATGTCCTGCCCGCATCCTGCATGCGGCACCACGCCGGATAGCCCATCCCATACATGCACACGCCCGAGCCGCAGAGCAAGCCCTGCGGGTTCGGCTCGGTTCGGTTCGGTCGCGAACTATAGCAGATCACTTATAGTCACTTACCACATGCCGGCCAGCACTTGTATAACACCACCATAGCCGAAGGCTAGTGTCACGACGATGTTGGGGACGGTGACGCCACGGGCGCCCAGGTTGACGCAGGACAGGACAAAAGTTGTCAGGGCGAAGGCGCAGAGGCCGAGAGGTGCAGGGTTGGCGATCTTGCGGTCGGTGACAGCCTTGTAAAGACCGGGTTGGAATTCACCACCGAAGGCTGGAAGGCGCACCTCATCGTTGTTGTGGGCACTGGCCTGGGGGTTGTAGTACCGATGGTGGTGGGTGGAATTGCGGGCGCTGCGACTGTTGGGGCCATTAGGGGTGCTGGTGTTGTTATTGACGCCGAAGTCGTTGATGTCGGCGCCAGATGTGCGGGTATCCTTCTCGACGTTGATGTCGGCCATCTTGACGGTGGGTAATTGGATTGCCGACGACAGATGAGGGCGGGTAGGAAAGGTGAACGAGGTATAGCACTGTCTGGCTATGGGATATTGGTATTTGTTGCCAGCGGATTTGATTGGATGCCGTTTGATGCTTTGCAGAAAAAGTCCAAGTTGACAGATGCGACAGGCCGCTGGTGATTCAATGGAAGAAGGTAGCACTGCTGAAGGAGGAGGAAGGGGAGAGGCAACGAGATGATATAGCCAATTTAGAAGGAGGTGGGAACAATAGACGTCCGTCGAGGTAAGGTATGCGCAAGTACCACTGGTATGTTGCTCCACGAATTCGGATGGAGCCTGCTGGGGGGGTTTTCAGGGTAGCTCTCTCCCAAGATGGGACTAGCATGTACCTGAGCCTGCACTAGTAGGGGGCGATATGGGCGGGGATTGGTGGGGCCCACTGGTCTGGGGTCAACGCCCAGTCAGGTGGATGTGTGGGGCCTCGGTCTGGGGGATACGGAAGTACTGGCTACTTGCGGTGACTGCGACTTCAAATGTTTGTCATCACCTCCACCTGGGCACGCCTTGATGACCTCGGGAGGCATAGAGGCTGCACTTGGGCAATCTCAAGGCGGTATCTTGGCAGCCTTGGCTGTTACCTAGGTACCTAGGTAGCTTCTTGAAATTGGTTGCGCAGTACGGGAGATTGAGTGGCAGGCCCATCGAGAGACTTTGGTAGCGGTAGCTAGGCGCAATTATATACGGTGTGTGTGTTGGTGACTTCGGATGTCTGGCATACCCTGCCCAGGTGCCGACCTGGGTAGGTACTAGGTAAGTCGTAATGTACTCCAGGGCTGTTAGTATGTAAATTCTGTGTCCCAACAACAACAGAAACGCGGTTGGCCCCACAGCCAGGAAGGATTTATATCTCCCATCAATTAAAGACTTTGCCAATGTGCCAATGGGAAATCCCTGCCAAAACGACATTTATTTCCGTGGTGTTTTTCATATACAATGGGTACTGAGCTGCGCGTCGCTGCAGTCAGCGCACCTGGCAGTCAGCGATCCTTGGAATACCTACACAGACCCGTATACTAGGTGTACTCGAAAGGTACTTGTGCGTTGTGGGCTGGGGAAGTACAGTAGGGTGAGTGTTGGCCGTGGCTGACTTGGTATAATCATTCATATTGTAGAAGAGTTCTCAACCTGCCGAGTCAATTACCAAAATCAACGGCTACATCGACTCTACATGACCACCAGAATTTGCAAACCAACCTAATCAGCCAAGCCAAGAGCTTGCAACTAGGAAGACTCGTTGACTAAACTGTCGGATGTGGGCAGTGGGCACACCTTGGTATGGGACTATCCCTGTCGAGGGCCCCAGCATGACAACAGTGGCTCAGAGATTCGAGATTCCCCCAGGTCCGCCCGAGAAATTGCGCGGGGACGCATCATCTACTAGTGGTACAGTACATCCGAGATACACTACAGATTCGCTCCACCTCTGGCAGTTCTGGACATCTAGATGCCCCATCTTCTCAGCTACCCACTCCATCTTCAAGCGGATACAGCGTCGTCCCCTGCCGAGGTTGACCCCGAAATATGTGAAAGCAAAGAAGTCATCGAACCAATTACCTCTACCTAGGTATGTTCGGTAATCGACATGCATGCTCCGACACGTCAGGCAGGCACCTGTGTAGTCAGTCCGGTAGGCATTGCTGGCCTGGCACGGGACTGGAATACCTGGCGGGGATCTCGGGCTGATGATCATTCGCCGGATCTGGCCCTTTTACCTCATAAACGCCTGGGCACTTGCGCGTTTCCAGTTGAAGCCAAGTAGGTATTCAGTACGTGCCGGGCATCCCAGCTGCGCAAATTGTGGGGAATCCTGGGGTACCAAGCATCACATACCTAAGTACCTATGTGGCTTGCGATTGCCCAGCTTCCCGGGGGAACGGTACGACGAGGAAGCCATTCAACGTACCTACTAAGGTAATAACGCTCCGCTCCTTTGTTTGGCTGCAGTCACCTGCAACCTTCTAAGGCTTACCGGGCTGGTGCCTCCGTGCCCCCCTCCTTCCTTGCCTCTTCGAATCGAATTCGTCTTCGAGTCCCTTTCTCCGTCGTCTGCGGTGGAATCATGTGGCCAGTCGCTACTGGGCCAACGCCGTTTCCTTTCATTTGCTCCCGAGGTCCTCCTCAATTGAAGCCAACGACCCGCCCATTTACCAATGGCACAGCTTGTTGACGCGAAATTGAAGCCTTGGGTACTTAGCTTGTCTTGGGGTAACACACCAAATAACCCGTAGAAACCTTCAGAAGGGTCGTGCTACTGCCGGGATTTCGTCTGACAGCCATGTTAAGCACTGTCGCATGCAGACACAGGAATCACCCCCACCCAAGCCTTCGTCACTACCTAGGTAGTTTACGAAAATCGATCCAATCGAAAACCCCGTCTTGCTTTCAAAGGCCTTGTGCAATCAGGTATGCCATGGGCGACCGACACAAACGATTCCGGTACAAAGGAAGGCTACGACATGGCATATCCGACCTTGCCGTCCCAACTATCCGCGCGACCGTTCACGACAATCTTTCCACCTAACCTGGGAACGGCAGTTGATCATTGCAAAGGGGATGGACCTCCTGGAGGTATACCGACGGCGGTCAGGACGGCGCGGTTGCGGCTCCTGAGAGGTCAATGGCTCCACCCAATTGTTGGATAGATACCCTAGGGTAGGAGTGAGTTGACAACAAGGTGGACCATTCCACCAAAATCACTAGCAACACACGGCTCGGGATTGATCCGTCGTTTTGTAGATTGCAAATGCACAAACCCGGGGTGGCACACGAATTTCCGATGGCGTCGATCGACACCGAAAGTCAGTCAGTCTTTCCTCGGAGGGCTAAGTTATCCGCTTGGGCATATGCGCTCAATGCTGCGAGTGATCCTCGGACGGCCTCTTTTGTTCCCGCGTCCAAGCTTCTTATTAAGGCCAACGCGTTCCAGTAAATTCAACATTTGGGGACATGAGGCACAGCAAGCGAACAAAGTGGACGCCCTTGAGCTGAACACCGTTGAGATCAGTGCCCCGTTCAATGTTGTGACAGTTGACCCACAGAAGAGGTCCCCATTTGACTTCCGGGATACAACGTCTTGGCTTTGTTGGCCCGCCATATCGGGTTCTTGGAATGTCAAAATGTTGTACCTGGGTACACGTGCCGTAGTACGCACTCCTCGTAACGTGTCGTTGCCTGCGAGCTGCATGCATCTCTCAGCTATTCGACCGACGAAGCAGACGGCAGCGTTCACTTTGGATCCTCTTGACCTCCGGACGACGGCAACAGACTGCGTGGCTGCCTGTGTTGCAGCTTAGCAAAAGCCTTTCATCCGGACCATCTGGTTCGATGTCTATGGTCTTTCAATACTTCGAGGTGCCTCCTATTGCAGTATTGCATTGCCGATCCATGCCTTATCGACCCTTGAAGTCTCGTCTCGAATTACCCGAAGTGTTTGTTGATATTGTGGAAAGGGACATTCTCGCTGATCATGCCCGCTCTTGGACCACATGGAGATGAGCAACCAGATAGGTACTGCTTCTTCTGTATCGTCTGCATCTTCTGGAACAACGTCTATGCGGAGTCGACCAGAATTGCAGCTGCATGCCACCGTCCTACCGGCTGTGCCCCCGAGTGGCGCCCACTCATCTGCACCTCGACCCCGGTGAAATCTTCAACGGCGGGAGCATCGTCTCCATCGCTGAGGGATTCTTTTATGAACCTTTGTTGATCCAATTCACGAAGGATTCTGGAATATGAACATGACCAGGGGCACGCTGTCTCGAGTAGCCGGAGCCGGCATAAGCGACTTCAGCCTCGCGGTATCCGTCGGTTGAAACTCGGCCCCCTGAATACACAATCTTCTCGTCTTCCAATCCCCCCCGGCATGTATCCTGCAATATACCATACGAGGATCGCCTGCGCAACTCTGAACCTATGTGGACGAGTTGCGAAATTGAGCCTGTGGCACCATTATACCGACTGCTACTTCTACTCCCCCGTCAAATTGCCTTGGGGTGTTGTAGGCGACAAGGAAGGAGCTATGCCATGCTCAGGTGCTATCGATTCACCCCAAGGTTCTCATAGGAGACGAAGTCAATATCATGTTCCCTTCTAATTTCTGTCACAAGGTTCCAGGGTTAACGAGCAAGGACACTCCATGTATGCCAAGGGTCAACAGCCTATCTGGGAGAGGTCTGGACGGAAAATGGCCGAGTCACCTCATCTCTGACACACAGAGGCTATTGGTAGGCTATCGGTACGTCCTCATAGCCTGGCGGTATAAGTGTTTACCTGCTTAGCTAGATTGTTACCTGCCGTAGCTACGGCTTGTAAGTGACATTTGACTCTTGAAAAAATATTTCCTGGTTTGAGCTGATCGATTCTGCGATTTGAACTGAGGAGATTTACTCATTATGTCTGCATTCACCTCACATCTCGCATTTGCACTACCTAGGTAGCATCAAGAGTGACTCCAAACTCACAGGCAGCGAGGTAGCCTCGAGCAATCTAGGGCTGGTGTGCTGTCTCGTAACATGACGACGAAAGGACGACCTACGGACCAAGCAACCGGCAGGGTGCCCGGGATGGCCTCGCACATTACCAACAACTACCTAGGTATCATATTGGTGTCCCGATGCAGAGTGAATACATGTGGGCAAGGCAGCAAGGCTACCAACTTATATAGCCCTAACCCTGCCCTGGACTCGAGCCCGTTCCTCAACTCCTGCTGGTCGGCCCTCACCATTGCGGACATCCGCTGTTACAGCATGATATTAGCATGTTGACGGCTTCTTGGCAGCCTTTGGACCGTCTACATCAACGTATATAGAACCTGGTACACACCATGCCGACAAGCATTCATCCCACGGTTTCATATCCATCCGTGACGTTTGTGAAGCTTCTCGAACTTTCACAAAGTCATGCCGTACCATCGCGGAAAGTGGCGAAGATAAGCATACCTAGGATAAACTTTGGTCAGGGAGGGGTCCATGTTAAGCAAAGGCCCAGCTAATGGCTCGTGCGCGCACCTCTGCGTTTTATAGTACCGGTACTACGTCACGGTACGTACCTACTTATTGGCATGTGTCGGTTGCTCTTCACCTGCTCGCTGCCTGTCACGAGTAAGCTTCGTTCCTCGAGCTTGTGACACCACCATCTCTAGTCGAATACTAGCAGCTGTCCTGAACTTCGCTGGCAGAGTTTCCGCTTCACTGTCTTGGTCACTCATTACAATCTTCCCAAGTGCCTACGTGTGATGAATCTCACTCTTACCAAGTCGAGTTGAACCTGAACGCCCAGATACTGGTTCTACTACCGTACAGCTCCTTAGCTGACGTGCGAGACCACCAACTAACTTGACAACAACACACAAACTCCAACTCGATAGACTATCAATTAATGAAAATATACCCTATAGAAGCGATCTCCTCGAGCGAACATGGCCTCAAGATCGTCATTCCTCCCACGCCTCTCCCTCTTACGTCAAGACGACTCCTCTGTCCTGCCCCTGCACAACAGCACCTCGCGATATCCTCCCCTCCGCAGTGAAGGCAGCGAGTACGATCTAGATGACCTCTCCCCGAAGGCCGAGGATGGCCTGATATCATCCGAGTTCTACGACCCCAATGCGCAAAAGACAGTATCGGGTTCTAATCGCAAACCGACCGGCGCCCTGAACCGGCGACCCTCGAACTCTTCGACTGGCTCGAAACAGTCCAAGAGACGCAACGAGCGAGCCGGTGGTGTCATGTTCGCTGGCCCCCCTCCACCCATAGCCATGTCTCGAGTCTTTCATCGCGATGGCGAGGAGCAGTACGACGATCATCACATGAATGACGGCGCTGCATCATGGCTTCCGGGTACGGCGCGGAAGGCCATCGAGAGCGTAATATGGGATCGGGCCGCCACAAGCTCCTCGCAGAACCGTGGTGATGCCCCGGTAGTATACGATAGGAACTCGATCTGGCGGAGTTTGCAAAGACGTGAGCGTGCCATCGTCGCCGATGTACAGACTTTCTTACAGATCCAGGAAGAGAGCCTCTCGGGTGGACGCTCTTTCGAGGACGGGTATAGCAGTGGTAGCGCTACGCCCACCGGGACCTCAAGTTCCATGGCAGCATCGTCGACCGGCAGGCTGAGGAAGTCGACCATCGAGCCACTGGTACGCTCAGGCCCGGGCGGTGAGATCATCCCCGTGCGCCAGCCTCGCCGGAAGAGACTCGGCATCACTGGCGCAAGGAAAGGCATCGCGCGGAGCATGGAACAACTGGCCAACCTGAAGGCCGAGGAAGAAGCATCGATCCTTAGCGCGCTTAGCACCAGGAAACAAGGTCTGGCGAAATTGCGGGGGCTGGCAACACGCCGCGACGACATCGCGGAACAGCTGAGCGCGCTGGAGACGGACGGCGATGAGCCACTCGCCAAAGAGCTGGAGGACCTGGGCAGTGAGCACCATGGTGTCTGCGATGAGATCAGAGACTTGGAGCAACGGCTCGCCGAGTTGAAGACGAGGAGGCGGTACTTGGAGGGGCGCATGGATGATGTGAAGAACAGACGGGAGGCGGGTTTGAGTGGGTATAAGAATGCGCTGAGGGAGGTGGAGGAGACGGTCAAGAGCTTTCTGGCACGACCGCCAGTGAAGCCCTTGGATGTGGAGGCGTTGGCGGCGGGCATGAATGAAGAGCTGTCTCCCGGTGGCATCGAATTCTTGCACCTCCGCCCCGAGCGTCGGACGTCCGAAATGGCGGGCGAATGGTGGGAGAACGAGGTGGCAATACTGGAGAGGCGTAAATCACAGGTCGATACCGACCGTGCGGCGCTGGAGGAAGGCATTGAGGTCTGGGAGGAGGTGGTCAGCCTCGTGCTGGACTTTGAGGCCGACCTGCGGAAGCAGATGAGCAATAGCGTCACCGCGACCAACGGCAAGGGCAAAGAGCGCGAGCTGACTGCCGCTGAGACCCTGAAGCTGCAGTATGAAAAGATCAATGCTGTAGTGATGGGCCTGGAGCAACGCCTACGTATCGCCGAAGACAAAGGCTGGAACCTACTCATTGCCGCCATCGGGGCGGAGCTCGAGGCCTTCAGGGAGGCCGCGAGGCTGAACCGAGAGATGCTCAGAGCAGCTGGAATCGCGATTGACATACGGAGAGATGTCCTGAGGGAGGACTCTGGGGCGACGGGGAGCACAAACAATTCGTACCATACGGTCAACGGCGGCAGTATGAATCTTAAGGACCTTCAGGAGCATCTCCTGGATCTACCAAACAATCGCGAAGATGACAAGGAGGCGGAAAGTGGTGACAATGGAGTCACAGGTGATCTGGTGGCCGCACATGAAGAGGTCCATGGTAAGGATGAACATGAAGTTGAAGGAGGCGATAGAGATGGTAGCACGGTGGTGCCCGCCCTGGAGAGGGATACCAGTGACAACGAGGTTCCGCCCGAGTTCCTCGTTGAGCACCATGACAGCAGAGGGTGATGGGTTCACTTCTATGGATTATAGGCATAGCAGGGAGGCGTCGGGTACTGCAGATGACTTCTTTCTGGGCAATCTCGATATACCCTCATTGATTCTGAATAGCAAACAGTATGGTTCCCATAAGTCTTTATCATAATTGCCAATATGGACTAGAGCCCCCAGCGTCAAACCCGCTCCGGAGTGAGAAAATTATTGTCAACCGAACCGAAGTAAAGCATCCTATGCCAACGCCAACCCAAACCTCGCCGTAACCAATCTAGCTGGCGGCTCTTGCTGGTCTCGCGACCGAGCATTCCCTCGCTTTCCAACGTCGATAGGCGTGTCGCTTCGTATCGTTCGTGGAACGCTCCATAACCATGAACGTAGCTATCGTATCAGGCCGTGCCTGGCTGGCTGGTCCGATTACCTCTTACGCTCGAACCAACCGCTCTGGCCGGCCGTGACGACTGCCCAGTCCATGGCAGTCTCGCCGACGGCCAGGTATCGGGTGACCCATTTCTTCACCTCAGTGTTGTTGTCTCCTCCGATGATCTTCTCGTCCTTGAACGTCGGCCTGGGGACCAATATTAGTTCCTGATGTTCCATATACCTTTCCCCCTCCCGCAATATTACTCACGTCAAGCCTGTCGAACGTCGGATGCCGGCGAGTACCGTCGAGACTGTTGGTAACGGAAGCGCGTGTCAGCAACTACTACCAGCATAAAACATATGAAAGCTACCGTCTGCCCTGTTGCTGGGGCATGAAGCAGGTGGGTCGGGACTTACTGAGCACCGCATCGAAGGCGTAGTGGGCGAGTTTACCAAGCTTCGACCACAAACCCAATGTCAGCAAATCGAGGATCTGGAGAAGCGAAAACCGTGGAGTTGTTCATTAGCCTCCCATGACGCATGTGACGATGCATGGACGGCAGTGGATCCCGTCGCCCGCGCGGGTTCGGAGGGGGGAAACAGGGAGAGAGGTTGCAGAGGGGAGGAGAGGCCCACCACCATATTGAGTTTTTGTCTTCCGACACGGAGAATGTCG
>LKEB01000074.1:52276-65849 GCA_003795295.1 Cytospora leucostoma
GTGATGCGGCTTTATAGAGAGGGGCGAAGGGGAAATGGAGCGAGGGAGTCAGCGGCGCTCTTCCCAGGGTTTGTGTATACTGCTGTGGTGTTGGGAGCTGGGGATGATTGTCTGAGTGGGTTTGTTCGATGCAAACATCAGGTTACAACTAGATAGATACTGGGTGACTGGCAGGCAGAACTGGGCCGGTGGCTGACTGATAAGACTGGCAGGCTGAGGCTGGTTGAGGACTGGATGATCAAAGCAGCTGCGCCGCCGGCGTTGCCAGGGGCACGCGGCGCTTCCTTTCACACCCAAATTGGGAGGGGGGGGTTACTTTCGGGGGACTGGCTGGACACCCGCCTGAGCGGCAGGTTCCGAGTTCCGGACTCGGGAGCTCCACGGACAAATGACGGCTGCTCGGCAGCTGGTAAACAGACGTAAGGTAGACAGGCAGGCGAGAAAGCTTACTGTTGATAAGATGTAGGTGTGGCTTATCAACAAGCACCTATTGGAGGGTCTCAATGATTGTCCTCTGTCCCGCCACTTTGGGAAGGAGGGGTCCAACACTTGCAGCTCTGATGTCGTCCTCAAGTCCCGAGACCCCCGCCTTGATCGGAGTCTGGAAGTCTGGACCGTAGTAATGCGCATACTAATGAAGCAAGCTTTGGAAACCTTAGAACGTTTTCATGCACCTCGGCGGGTAAACAGGCAGTCTGTCAGTAAGCTGGTAGGTAATAAGTGAGCGACTTTTTTCGCGACTTTTTTCTCCCACCAGTAGTACAAACGGGGGTGTAGTATTCCGCAGGGCCCGCTACCTGCTCGCTCATGCGATGGCCAGACAGCCCAAACAAGCCAAGCCCAAAGCCAAGCTATCGGTGCAACCTAACCTCAACGGAACCTTGCCACGGCGGATGATGAGCGGGTGCTGATCTGATCTGATCTGGGTGGGCTCTGCGCTGCTCTGCGCTGCTCTGCCCGCCTGCTCGCCGGTTCTATTCTTAACGCCTCTGCTTCCCTCGCTGCTGCTCTCTTGACTTGACTCGACCCCTCCATCCCTCTCGACCTCATTCTTGTTTCTCGACATACCCAGTCTACTCATCTGAACAGTAGATTACCCCGAGTACCACAAGTACCACCACATATCCCGGTCGTAAACCTCATAATCATCAAACCAAAGGTGAGCTGATTCTCCTCTTACCCACCCGTCAATCCTGCTCATCTTGCACATCATTCGTCCATGGCGGCTGGCCCTTGCTTTTGGATGGTCTGGGTTGGTCAATCTTTGGAGGCTCTGCAGCTTTTGTGACCCCGCCAAACAAACGACCTGAAGCGCGTGGTGTGAGGGTGGCAGCATCCCCGAGAACAGCTTTTTTCTTCGGTCTTACGCCCCTTACGCTCACCAGTCGTGGCTGCCCATAACCCACTCATCTGGCCTTGCTTCTGGGGCGAAACTGCTTTTCTGCACCTCGGATTGTTACCGAACACAAGAAAAAGAGGCCGATCTACAAAAAGCCTCGTTCGCATAACAAGCCCCTACCTGCACAAGAGAGAGATATTAACTAGACCCCTCCCTCCCATTCTTCTATACCTACCTACCCACCTACCTATAAGCTACCTTCCTACCCCACCTCAAACCCGACCTACCGCAACCCATTCATCATCCTCAACACTTTGCCAGCATTCTTTCCCACGACGACCTAGAATCTCTAGATATCTGGCCTGACAACCTCAACTAACTCGAATAACCACCAGCTCTACGACATAATGGCTGCTAGCGCACTTGACCACATCTCCCTCGGAGGCAGGATCGACTGGCTCTCCCAGCTCGACACCGCTTTCCAGCCCACCAAGAACTACCGCCGCACATCTATCGTAAGACGCCAGCACCTACAAACGCCAGCGAGGAAAGCTCCCAACTAATCACCAAAATGTGTTCAGATCTGCACAATTGGACCCAAGACGAACTCGGTCGAGGCCCTCAACAAGCTCCGAGATGCCGGCCTTAACGTGGTCCGAATGTAAGCGCTCTTTCCTGATCCGTTAAACCCTGGTGGGATGCAATGAACTAACGGAACTGGATAGGAACTTCTCCCACGTATGTCCACGACACCCATGTCCTCGCGGAGCCATCCCCAGTCTTGCTAATTAGGTTCTCAGGGCGAGTACTCGTACCACCAGTCCGTCATCGACAATGCCCGCGCTGCCGAGAAGATCCAGCCCGGTCGCCAGATTGCCATTGCCCTGGACACCAAGGGACCTGTACGTAAACCCCCGTAAAACCCCTCTGGACGTTTAATGGATTGAGAGACTGACGAGGTGACATAGGAAATCCGAACTGGCAACACCACGGGTGACGCCGACCTTCCCATCTCGGCTGGTACCGAGTTGAACATCACCACCGACGAGGCGTACAGAACGGCATGTGACACCGAGAACATGTACGTTGACTACAAGAACATCACCAAGGTCATCCAGAAGGGCCGTACCATCTATGTCGACGACGGTATCCTGGCTTTCGAGGTCATCGATGTTGTTGACGAGAAGACCGTCCGCGTCCGCGCCAAGAACAACGGCTTCATCTCGTCCAGGAAGGGTGTCAACCTGCCCAACACTGACGTTGACCTGCCCGCTCTGTCCGAGAAGGACAAGGCCGACCTGAGGTTTGGTGTCAAGAACAACGTCGACATGGTCTTCGCCTCCTTCATCCGAAGAGGTGAGGACATCAAGTCCATCCGGGAGGTCCTTGGTGAGGACGGCAAGCACATCCAGATCATTGCCAAGATTGAGAACAGGCAAGGTCTCAACAACTTCGCCGAAATCCTCAAGGAGACCGACGGTGTCATGGTTGCCCGTGGTGATCTTGGTATCGAGATTCCCGCTGCTGAGGTGTTCGCTGCCCAGAAGAAGATGATTGCCATGTGCAACATTGCCGGAAAGCCAGTCATCTGCGCCACCCAGATGCTCGAGAGCATGATCAAGAACCCCAGGCCAACCCGTGCCGAGATTAGCGACGTCGGCAACGCCGTTACAGACGGTGCTGACTGCGTGATGCTGTCTGGCGAGACCGCCAAGGGTGCTTACCCATACGAGGCCGTCCACGAGATGAGCGAAGGTATGTCGAAACCCTGCATGGGGCGACCCAAAGAAGATATTGCTAACACCGATGTTACAGCCTGCCTCAAGGCCGAGAACACCATCCCATACGTCTCCCACTTCGAGGAGCTGACCAGGCTGATCAAGCGCCCCGTCAATGTCGTCGAGTCGAGCGCCATGTCCGCCGTCCGCGCCTCCCTGGACCTCAACGCCGGTGGTATCATCGTGCTGTCCACCTCTGGAGAGTCTGCCCGCCTGCTCTCCAAGTACAGGCCCGTGTGCCCCATCTTCATGGTGACCCGTAACGCCAGCGCCTCCCGATATGGTCACCTGTACCGTGGCGTGTACCCCTTCCACTTCCCCGAGGAGAAGCCCGACTTCAACAAGGTTAACTGGCAGGAGGACGTCGACCGCCGCATCAAGTGGGGTGTGTCCAAGGCTCTGGAGCTTAACGTCGTCTCCAAGAACGACACCATCGTCGTTGTTCAGGGCTGGAAGGGTGGTATGGGTAACACCAACACCCTGCGCATTGTCAAGGCCGACATTCAGCACCTGGGTATCGGCCAGCTGGAGGCTTAAATGTGTCGATGGTTGAGAGAAGTCTATTTATGGTCCAGGGCGTAATGATTAGAGGTGCTGATGCATGAGCACGCACCCGCCTTGTGTTGATCCCTTGATGGGACCTTCTTCCCTTGATGGACACTTCTGATAGACATTGGCAGATGTAATTGAAAAAAGAAGAGATATAATATGTCGTTCGGTCGCTTGCTCGCTCGTATTTCTGTGAAATTAGCATTCCTAGATGTTTAGCAGGCCCGTGTCCATACAATAATCATATGCGTGCCGACGCGCAATTGTGCCGCCACAAGCGTAACACATCGTCCTTGAGGAAACAGGAGCCTCGTACTCAGATACGCCGCCCGAGGTCGTAGCAAGCATTGGTCCAGCCAATTACCTGAACAGGTAGAGTATGTGCAGCGTGACGGGTGGAGGAGGTCGGGGGATTTTAAAGGTCCCCAGCCGGGATAACGGAGGAGTCTTTGACCTCGGCACTTCCCTCCGTCTCTGCCCGAGTCCCCATATCGTTACACATGTCCCTTGCAGAACTGGGGCATTTCTTTCTCGTTTTAACCTGGTTCCCGTGTGTCGGTTTCCTTTTCGGCACACATGGGGTCCCTGATCGTCGTTACATTCCCCAGGGTCCTATGATCGATCTACTGTATGTAGTATAACGCACGGATGGGGTTGTTTTGTCCTGGTCGGGACTAGAGACCGACTACCGGTATACGACCCCCTCCAACACCCCTACATCACCACAACCCTAAGCCTTCAAGCTCTGTTCACTCATCGACCACAGGTACGTAGCCTTTTTCTGGTATGTGTTGTTCGCTTCGAATTAGACGAAGTCTTCATAGATACGAACATTGCCAGGCTAGATGCTTTGGTAAAAGATCCACTAGCGAACCCTACTTCTTCACGTACTGGAAATTGGTCGGTTCCTAATCCCGACTGCTCGGCGGGTTCATGGGGTACCTGGGTACTGTGGGTCGTTAGTACACCAGTTGACCAGTCGACACCTCAAGTCAGTGTTGTACGTTCTCCATACGTATATAGCCACACGTCGAACTTTACGGCTTTCTAGGTTTGGCTTCATTATTCAGCCACTCACTTCCTCGACTTGCGCTGAGCTTGTGCCAAGTTATCAGACGAACCTCGGCTTATCGGGCGTCTTGGACTTGCTAGTTTACATCAGGACCGATCCTACAGCTGATGAGACCAGTCGCTGGTGTGGAAAGGAATCCATGGATCATCGGGTCTCACCGCGAGATGGATGAGCTCTGGAACCTAACGCCTGATGATAGTACCCGTAGCGTGGTCCCTAGTTTGGTACCTACTTAAGTAAGTAGGTAGGCATGGGAGGGTTCGCCTGCCCCGGTACTCTAGCTGATCGCAGGTCGTTGATCCTATAGTTTCTCTAGGACCTGATGAGTGGTGCATGAACAGCGGCCAATGGACGGATGGTGTGGCCTCCAAGTTTCTCCAAGTCACTAGCGACGATTATGCACCCTCATCCGCAGCTGGGTTGAAGAGGCCAAGTGGACAATGCAATACGCTGTGCCTGAGCGAAGCCGCGACCACTCGACAATAATGGCCACCACCAGATGAGGCCGGGGATGCCAACCCCTTGCATACCGAGCCCGTCATGAGGCATGGTGTCGACGAGATTGGTTGAAAGCTCGGTTTTTCGCCGGTCGTTAGGAGTGGGAGACTCCTTACCGGCGGCGTGGACATTAGTTCGGATATGCAAGCTCATGTAGCACAGCATCCAAGCGATACTACAGCGGCCGACCAGAGATGCTATAAGCACCATGGATCCGGCCAGGACGTCAAATTTCGGGTTCCTGTCCGACATGGGGGGCCAGGACAGAGCAAAGAGCCCCGAAGGGTGACATCTGTCTGGTCAAGAATAATACAAAGGTAGTCATCTGCTTTGTGTGGTGGTGTGAGGCGACTCCTCGCACTCGTATCTCCTCATGCTGTGCTCGTTACCTTCGAGGCCGACATCTTAAAAAATCCATCATCCCAGCAGCTGACTTGAACGTTCTGCTTCTTTCGCGCGCGCCACTTCTTTCCTGTCGTGTCGTGATACACATCAGTGACGCATTGCTTCATCAGCCTTCATTTCACAAGTCGCATTCAAGTGAGCTTGTACAAGGTGAAATCCATACACGAAATTGTTACGTTGCGCTACTCTCGAATATTGGGCACCAAAGGTCTCTGCTGAGCGGCTGGGGAAAACCTGGGGAAGTCAGCGGAAGTTCCACGGACACTTTTGTCCTCTCACGCCACGTCCCTTTGTCAGACTCCCCCATTGTGAGCTCCCTGGAAATCACCTTACAGGGTTGTCATCCCAACCGCAATTGATGCATACATACACCCTGACCTCGTTCTGTCTCTCTCTCTCTCTCTCTCTCTCTCTCTCTCATCCTATTCGGCTTGGAACTGAAGTCACGATGACTGACCGAGCCAGACAGGTATCTAGTAACAGTCGGACGGCACCCTATGGCTGTCCAAGACAAGAAGCTAGAACACCATGATGTTCCAACTGAAACCCAGCACACCGCCTCCACTCCCAACGAGAAAGAACTTGATGACCTTGATAGAATCAAGCAGATTGAAGCCGCATATGCAGAAGGCCATGATGCAGATATACCCTCGGGGCTTGGTTATGTGCTCGACGCACGGGGCGAGCTGAAAAGGCAGCGTTCCATAGCCGACCAAAGGAGTCTTGCGCTATCCAGGAGCAGAAGCCATGCATCGCATAGGAGTGGTACTAGCAAATACGACTTGGAGAAGGGTCGCGGCCCAGGAGACGACGACGACGACGAGAAGGGCGAAAATGCAGTATTGGGCAGCGAGAGCCATGGCGGGATCGAGAACGATCCCAATGTCGTCTGGTGGGATGGGCCTGAGGACCCAGCGAATCCCCTGAACTGGCCTACGTGGCGGAAGGCCCTCAATTGTGGTATCATTAGCCTCCTCACCTTTGTGACGCCACTCGCGTCGTCGATTTTCGCCCCCAGCATCCCGGAGCTGATGCTCGACTTTCGATCCGATAGTGAGCTGCTCGCCGCCTTCGTTGTATCGGTGTACGTTCTAGGCTTCGCCTTTGGGCCCCTGATCATAGCGCCCATGTCCGAGATATATGGCCGTACGATAGTCTACCACATCTGCAACGTCGGCTTCCTTGCCTTCCTGATCGGTTGTGCCCTCGCCCCGACCCTGAACAGCCTGATCGGGTTCCGGTTCCTGAGCGGCATCTTTGGCTCCTGCCCACTCACCAATGGCGGTGGCTCCATCGCGGATATGGTCAAACAAGAAAAGAGAGCCGGCGCCATGGCCGTCTTCAGCATTGGCCCACTGCTAGGGCCCATCATCGGCCCCGTGGCAGGTGGCTTCATAGCTGCTGCTCTGGGGTGGAGATGGGTCTTCTGGGTCCTAGTCATTGTTGCCGGCGCTGTTTCCGTGACAATGCTGGTCTTTCTTCGTGAGACCTACGCGCCTGTCATTCTACAGAGGAGGGTGGGCTCCTTGCGAAGCGAGACAGGCAACGAGCTTCTGAGGTCGAAGCTTGACGCTGGTCTGTCCCCCGGTGACTACTTCAAGCGCAGCATCATCAGGCCGCTCAAGATGTTGATCAAGTCGCCCATCGTTGCACTGCTGGCCCTGTACATCTCTGTAGTGTACGGGTACCTGTACCTGATGTTCACTTCTATCACGGAGGTGTTCCAGATATACTACAACTTCAGCACCAGCATCACAGGTCTTGTCTTCCTTGGCTTGGGTGTAGGCTCCTTGTCTGGGCTGTTACTTTACTCTGTTACTTCGGACCGCCATATCAAGAAGATGGCGGCAAGGGAGGGCAAAGGCATGAAGCCTGAGTACCGAATGCAGCTGTTACCCGTTGGCGCCCTTATTATGCCGGCGGGCTTCTTCCTGTACGGCTGGACCGCTCAGTATCACGTTCATTGGATAGTACCAATCATTGGGACGGGGATCATAGGCATGGGCAACATAATTATCTTTATGGCACTGCAGATGTGAGATATTGTCTCTTTCTTGACCTGTCTGGACCATGTAAGGACCGCTGTTGAGAGCTGACATCACTAGGTATCTCGTCGACGCATTCTCGGTCTATGCAGCTAGCGCGCTGGCTGCGAACACCGTCGTCCGATCCGTTGTAGGTGCCGTCCTGCCGCTCGCTGGCTTGTCGATGTATTCAGCTTTGGGCATCGGCTGGGGTAACAGCCTTCTTGGCTTCATTGCTTTGGCACTCTTACCGGTGCCGTTCTGGATCCTGGCTAAGGGAGAGTGGCTTCGGACAAAGTTTGAACTGAAAGATATTTGATTGTCATCACCGAGCCGAAACGTGGCAGGGTGTCTACCTATGTGGACTGGATCATTCCTGGCCAGCATGAGATGTGTCAGTAATGACACACGAATACGGAGACATACATACAAAGAATAATCAAAATACTTTTCGATTGCTTTGCTTGTGACCGATCATCTCTCGCAGCCAAGAGGTTCCGTGTTTCACAGTTTCCCCTAGGACCTTTGTTGCTCCTGAGCGTCTGTCGGTACATGTTCTCGATCAGAGATCAAGTCCAATGAATGCTTGTCCCCACTGACTGGAATTCTCATCAGAACTAAATCTCGAAACAGAGAAACAACCAGAAAGCCCAGGACACCTACAAGAATCTTGAGTCTTGTGAGTTAAAATGCAAATGACCAACGTCCACAGAGCTCTCCCATCCCGTTGAACTCTTCTCATCTTTGCAGAAGGGCTGCTTCACTTCGACAAATAACTTTCCACAAAACTTTGGTTTGAGACCATTAAATCCTTACTGCAAAGTCAACATATGAGCATAACATCTCAGCCAACGCGATCCTTGCAATATACCCCGACCCCATCAGCGATGGAGATAGCAAAACATCACAGCATTGTCACCTCTGTCCCACGTATTCGAGACTTCCAGTGGCCCCCGCGAGGATCGCTCGAGTACATGCGTACCTGGACGTTTGAAAAGGGTATCGCCACTTTTGACGCGTATGTGTTCATGCGGAGTCGCTGGCTAGACTCACCCGCACTGCCTCCCAAGTCAAAGTTGGCGCACATCATGGAATACACAGTTGACTATGAGGCTGGTATGCACCTATCATCTTCAAGATATTCAAGATTTCCGATCAATATGACTGACACACTTCCAGGACACAACATGGTCAACCTCGGCTACATCCCGAATCACAGAAAGGACACCCACCCGCCCAACAAATGCTTCCACTGCGGAATACCCTGGTTAGATACACGCCAGCTGTCCCCCGAGGGCGAGAGCTCCCACTGGTTCGTGGACATCCACGACGGTGTCAGCAGGAAGATGGCATACCTGTTTTGCTGGAAATGCGTGGAGGCGGTTAAAGGGCAACTGCAACCTTCTCAGCTGGGATGCCGCCGTCCATCACTGTATCCTTGCAATGACTGAGAAGGGGCTCGGGCGAGGGGGTCATGATATCTTTTCGAGATTATCATAACTTGAATGTGACTAGCGAGGATGGTGGAATGGGAAATTCGGGACGCTCTTCTTCGTGGATATTGAAGCGTGGTGCAGCGGCCAGAGCTTCAAGCGTCATTACATTGAGAAGCATGAGGACACATTTTCCAGATGATCGTCGGGCAATTCGGTGCACGAGGCAGTCTGCCAGTTGGCTTGAGTGCCGAGTTTTGTTCTTCATCACGTCCTAAGTTTGAGAGCTCTGTCTATCATGTATGATAATCGCACCGCAGACGCCCGGAATCGAGAATAGACTCTACATCATCAGATTCTGTCCTCCATCAACTCTGATGTCCTCGCCAGTGAGGTACGTGCTTGCCCTGCTGGCCAACAGAACAACCGCCCCCACGAGCTCTTCCGGCTCTGCCATCCTACCCGTAGGCTGCCTGTGGTACCACTGCGTCTTGTGCCAGTCAAGCATGGAACCCTCATTCAGGATAGTATTCACGTAACCCGGGCTGATGGTGTTCACCCTGACGCCATGCACCCCCCACTCCGCAGCCAACGAGTCCTTCATCGCCAACACGCCCGCCTTCGAAACGTTGTAGTGGACCTGAGGCTGAGGCCAGTTCGGCCTATGCCCGGAGACCGAGGAGGTCATGATGATGCTCCCGCGGGTCTTCTGCTTGACCATCTCCCGGGCGGCAGCCTGCGCGCAGAGGAACGACCCCGTGAGGTTGATGTCGATGACGAGCCGGAACTGCTCCGGCGACAGGTCGAGGGCGTGGTCGCAGCCCACCACCCCGGCGAGGCAGACCATCACGTCGACGGACCCGAGCTTCCTGGCCGTCTCCCGGACGGCCTCGCCGACCCTCGCCGCGTCGGTGACGTTCACCTTCTCGAACCCGACGCTGGACCCGGGGAAGTCCCGCGCAAGCCCCTCGGCCACGGCGGCCCCCTTGGCCTCGTCGAGGTCGAACAGCACGAGCCCGCTGGCCCCGTGCTCGAGGAGGCCGCGGCTGACCGTCAGCCCTATGTCGCCGGTGCCGCCCGTCACGATGACATTGCCGGTGATTGAGAAGCGCTCTAGGGCCCGGGCCTGGGGTTCTTTCTGTGTGAGTGGCGGCGGTGGGCCGGAGAGGCTGCCGGGTTGACCGTCGCCCAGGGAAATGCTGGGGATGACCCTGGACTGGAGCTGTGAGCGGTCTGTAGTCATGGTGCCTGTGTAAACTTTCGGTCCTGCTGATAGCCTGGAGAGTGCTTGGGGGAAGTACGTGCGGGGGACAGTACTATGTAATGTAGGATAACAGTAGGAGTAACACGGCGGTTGCAGGTTGAACAAGTCTTAGGAAGGCAAGGTGAGAGACGATCGTACCAACTTATCTATGTCTTATCTAGCTGCGAAGTAGTCAGGAACCTATGTCTACACTTATATCCCTTACATACGGGTAGCTCGTAAGTCGGGTTGTTCTTACTCCGACCCAACCTCCCCCATCGTTCATGTACAGAAACAGGGTGCTAAGTATCATATGTCACGGTATCATGTACTATGTAGGTAGTAAGCAGCTTTGAGTAAGACTTATTTCACAATTGACATGTAATCCTGCTTCCGGATCGCAAGATCGTCCGTTGATCGTTGATGGTGCGCGGGGTGGTGCCTCGGAGACCTAACAGAATACATTAGTACATAGGTACTTAATCATCTTGACTTCCAAAATCACAAAGAAATACGTCATAATCAAGCTTCATACTCCAAAATAGGGAATAAGGAGACCAATGGGGGAGGCAATGCCAATCTCGGAATCCCGACTGTACTGTCCCCGAGGGTCGTTGGACAGCAAAGAGCATACGTGCAGAACAATGTCCACGCTCGGATAGTAATGAAGTAAGAGACCTTTACATGCGCACATGGGAAGAAGTGCCTGATATAATTGTATACATATATGGAAGTGGATTTTCCCTTTCAAGGGCCTTGCAGTAGTGAATTGACATTCCTCTGTGTTTCTGGTTCCATCTTCAACGATTGTCCGTGCCAAAAGGAGCGTGTAATCATGTGCCGGTCTGAGCCAACGATAGCCAAAGAAGGAAGCTATACGATGCAAAGACAGCAGAATCGAGCTGTAGTATAACGAGAGTGATAAGGAGAAAGAATCGGGACACGCCTCTCCGCCCACGTGTTCCCCAAGGAAAAGAGAGAGAGAAAGCAAGTAAGAGGAACGAGGTAATGGGTCAGTGACGACCAAATGACCAATGTAGAGAGAATGATGATGAAAAGCGCGAAGACGGCAACTTCAGTGTAAATGAACTCCCATGATAGAGTTTGTTCGTCAAGCGCTTCTAGTCGAGGTAATTGTTAGCTGATGCTACAAATCATGTAGTAAATTGGGGCGTAATCTTACAGAATACAAGAGTTGAGTCCTATTTTAACAACCTCATAGGGGTATTATGGCATTTTATAACAGCATAGGATATATCTAGGGGCTTTATTAGCTAACACCAAGAGATTAAAGCTCGAGAGACTCATACCTGGCAGTATACGAGGCTCGTTGTTAAGTCAAAGTTGCACAAAGATTGAAGGAGCGGAAGGCTTGTGAGGCCGGAGTGACTGTAAGAGCTGACATAGAACCATAATACATAGGCATGCATTACTAAGAATGCGGAACTCGAGATACAATGAATGACAAGTAGGGGCAGAAGGAGTGGAAATATGACTCTAAAATTTGGAGAGTGAGAGAGCGACGAATGGCGGATAAGACCAGGATAAGCAGCGGTAGCACTGTGGTGCACAAATGTGCTAGAAGTTGGAAAGAGGCAATGTCTTGGTTGCACTGTGATAACCGCAAAGAACTGGCTTTAAGCAAATTTCCTTGCAGGGGTGGTTTTCGGGATACCCCAAAGGCCACAGTCAAACGAATGACCAGAGTCAAGTCTATGACCCATAGCGAAAGGTTGGATCCAGGAGGAAGGTAAAGCGAGTGACTGGAGAAGAAGAGGCGGTGGATGTGGGACAAGTTCACGTTGATAGCCAAGATGGCGGACTCGTAGCACTATATAGACGACGAAAGCATACGAGGACTAGCTCCGGGCTGCAGTCGCTTAAGTCACGATTTTGCTCGTTTCAGTATCTCAATCATGACTTGAAACAGTTCATACAGGACAAAGGCCGCACTGGAAACATATAACTATAGATAGATACTGGGGGCCTTGAACAGAGTCAATCCCAATCATGGGGAGACTAATCGAGTACAACCGAGGCTCTTGATAGTTACATGTAGGAGACGTAGGACACGGCCCGGTGAAATTGTTTGACACCCAGTGGGGCAATTTTCATCAGGAATTACGCACGTTAGCCTGGTTGGTCGTCACCCCAGTATTCCGTAGGATTATCTGAGGTTCGGTCGGTATGAGGTGCCCAGATGGCCACTTAGGCGGCCGACTACCCCTGCCCGCCTCCAAGGCCACCGAAATTGGGCCCGGCGGGGCAGCATGATGTTTCAAGCCCAGAATTACACCTCAACTCCCTTCAGATCATATTGAAGACAATATTTAGATGCAGGTTATAACCTGACCTGAAGCTTGACCGCGATCGTGTTATTGACCAGCAGCCTCGTCGTTTGAGCTGTACGTACGCAGGCACCGAGCCTGGTTGGTGACATTAACATGTAACACAGAACGTGAAGATTCCAAATGTGCAAGATGCGCCTTGTAAAATTGCTTGTTGACCTCTTGGAGCTCCGTGAAAGTCAGTTCCCACCCCTCATGACATCTTCGAGCTCCTCTTTGCTTTAATTCCAACATCACATCTTGCCTTGACGAACCATCTTCAGACACCACCGGACTAACCAAGGGTAGGCCGTCGTAAGGCTAGACAGCTGATGACTGGTACGTCTAGGCAGTGGATGACTCCCTGTCTTCACGCTTCTCCTGCCTCATCTGCTTCATGGTTCTCTCGTGTGGTCTTTTCATCTTGCTCTTCTTCTCCGTCTTTCGTGGTCGATTCTTCTCGCTCTGGGCAGTTTGACTGTCCTCGGATCTTCTTTTCGCTTTTTCATTCCTGACACGAGCTTCGACACAAGCGACACATTCGTTGTACTTGCTGTGGAATCTTCCCTTGTGGGTGTCGCACTCGAAGATATGTCGCAACTTCACACACCTTTGGTTGCCCTTCTTGCCACAGGCGGGGCTTTCTTGTATCAGCACTCCGCGTGAGGATTGTAGATTTAAGGGAAGCTTACCAATGATGGTTTATGTCGAGTGTCATTCTGGTCGATGTGCCCTTCTGTGGCTTTGAGTTGTCTTCTGAGCTATGATGCCCCCCGATGGTCTGGTCTAGAGGCCGGCAAGGATGCGATATTCGCACGTGGCTTTTGTATGATCTGTAGAATTTACTGGAGACCATAGCAAATGCTTACATGTTGAAGTGGTTAGATAGTCCAGCCATGCATCTT